>JAESUZ010000201.1:267500-402163 GCA_017311185.1 Proteles cristata cristata | reverse complement strand
GACTAAGCCACCCAGGCGCCCCAGATACCTTCATTTTCTATTCTTAGATTTATGTGTATATATGTTTGAGTGTATATATACATATATGTGTATATATGTTTGAGTTTAAACATGTATATATATGTATGTTTAAAAATGTGTATGTTCCTACTTAAATGTGGAAACAATAAAGAATGTGGTTTCCTTACTTCTCTGTAAGTGAACTTCAGGAAAACTTAAACTTTCTAAGGGAAGATCATCGTTTATGAGATGAATATTTAGTCAAGCCATAGTTCACACTTACTATCAAGGTTGTTGATCCCATTTCAAAGGATATTCCATGATTCCTCTTCTTAGTGTAAGTCTACTCTAGGCACAGAGAGATACCTGTCTATGCCCATGGATTTGGATAGGAGGCCTCTGGTATGCATGCTCTTCTCTTTCTGGGTTCGGATAAATTCTAGATGGTTCATAACTCATCTTAACTACACTCTGAGCCATGGTTTCACATCTTGCTCTACCTACCGCTGCAGTACCTTGAGGTACTTACAGTCATTCAGAACATAGTGGTTCCCTTTCCCCAGTAACTTGACTCTGTTTTGGTTCTCACAGTTTCTTCAGATCCTCTGAATCTCAGAAATGCCTGCCATCCGGTTTTTGGCTTAGACTCCTCATGTCAAGACAATCATCCCATGGCTACCTCTTTCCTCATTAAGGTGGTCCTAGCTTCATTGAGATCTTGGCTCCCAGTTCAGAGCTCTTCCACAGAGGAACACTTCTAGATCCCTTTCCCATTTCCTGCAGACCCTACACTATCATGTTTATACTCTTCTTAGACATCTCAAGCCATTATTTCTTCTCAGCTACAACTTCTCAGCTACAAGCCATTATTTCTTCTCAGATTCACTAGCAAATCCTCTTCACAGGGAAAAACTTTCAAGGTGTTAACCAAGAGGCATTGCCACATGATTTAAAAAAGCAGTCATCCAGAGTGAAAGAATTTTCTAGGTACCTCTCTTGCAAAAAGAATTTTGAAAATATTATCTATAAATGACTGTAAGGCTGCTAAGTAAAATACACCATATATATCTCTAATCCTTGGCTTCTACCTTGTTAGGTACAAGATCCATAGGAAGTTGGAGATTCTGTTATTGTTGACATGGTCAAAATATGAAGATAAGTTTTCTCCATGGGGAAAAAAGGAGAAATCAACACTGATGACTTGAAACTGCACAGGGAATGTGTTATTCTGAGCTGAACATGCCCTATATTTTGCCTGAGGTAATAAGCTTCATGGCCAAGCCTTCATAACAGAGTGGATACAAAGAAAGAAATTGACTTAGCCAGTAAGGAAAGCTACTGGGGAATTGTTGTAAAAATAGGCTTTGTGTATCATACATTGAGCTTTGTTTGGATAGAAGTCTTCTACTTACTTACCATGATTGCTCTGATTGGCCAGTTAGTGACAAAGTAACTTAAGGGAGTTATTTAAAAATGTTTCACATAGATGCATTATTTAACTGTCATTAATTTTCCAATATTTTGAACTAGGGTAACATTTTTGTTGTTTTGTTTTGTCTTTGTTTTGTTTTGCTATTTTTAAATTTTATATATTTTATACAAAATATATATTTTAAAATATATAAAATTTATATATTTGCTATTTAAATTTTTATATATTTTGAGAGCAAGAGAGTGAGAAAAAGAGAGAAAGAGAGCAGGGGAGGGTTAGAAAGAGAGGGAGAGAGAATCCCAAGTAGGTCCCATGCTGTCAGTGCAGAGCCCAATGCAGGGTTTGAAGCCATGAACTGTGAGATCCGGACCTGAGCCAAGACAAAACAAGAGGCAGAGGTGGACACTTAACCAGCTGAGCTACCCAGGTGCACCTTGCTTTGCTTTTTTAACGTGGGTTCACCAATTGAAGGGCTGTGTTCCTTTTCTTTTATAAACTATATCCATAATATATTGTCTTTAATTTCCAGGTTGTCGTTAAGTAAAATGAGAACTCAAACATATTTGCAAAACAATCCAAGACTAAAATCCTCATAGATTTTACATTCTACTTCCCAATCTTGTACAATTTGTGTTTCTCTGTATATGATTCAAGGCTTTTTATATTTTTTACAACTTGCTTTAAGTATTTTGAAGCCATTAAGCATAGTTTCCTAAAGAACTTTTCTCTTCCTATATTCACATTCCATTAGTTGTATAAATAATACAAGAAGTAATAAAAAGTACACCTGGAAAAAGCAGATTTGGGAAAAAAAATAAAAATTATTCTTGGTAAGCATGCAGCTTATCTGGTGGTAGCAGAAATGAGAGAATATTAGACCATAATTTAGTAGCCTTGAGCAGTGCTTGGGTGATGAACATAAATTATGAGTTGTGTACATTGAGACTCTTAGTTAATCCAATAAGTTAGTTAAGTAGAGGCCAGTTAAAAAGTCTTCTGCCATACACATTTTTGTATGTAATATCACTCATGTATATATTATGTATTTCATTTTTTCTCTTAGCTTAGTTGAATTCAAGCATCTTCTTTTGGACATATACTCAGTTACATATTGGAAATATCAAGATGAATGAGGACTGGACCCTGAATGCAAAAAGAGTCATCCAAAAGGGGATAACAAACATTCATTCATATTTTCTATGAGTGCAAAAATTAATAATATACGGTGTTACCTATTAGAAATAGGCCCCTGTGCCATTTATTTTTCTGATAGTTTTTCTTCCAGTATTTTATGTAATGTTTTACTGTATAATTTAGAGCAAGTGTTAAAGACATAAGAACAACTAGATTTAAGTTTGCGCCCTCATCCCTAATTGTTAGTCTGCATTAGTTACAATTCCTTTAAACCTTCTTCACTCTAGTATGAGGAGGATTAAGTTTAAATCTTTCTCAATATCCAGAGATTTATGAATCATATATGTAGCTCTTAAAAACTGAGCAGGATACCATCCAGTGCTTTGGCAGATAACTTTTTACTTACAAACTTCTATATGCCATATGCCCCATTCACAACCTCTTCTAACTCTGATAATGAGTAGACACCATTATTTGGCCTTCCATTACTCCTGGTCAATTTTTGGCCAATGTATTTTCCCTCTGATTTTCCTTCATATATTTGAAGCTTTTACTAAACACAAAATGGAATAATTATTTGATAATTCACATAATACAAATTTTTAATCTGTGCATCTAGGTCAATTTTATTAAGTTTCAAGACTCTGAAAGAATTTTACCATTACACATTTCTTTAGTGGTTCCCTTAACAATGATTTTATTAGTTTTTTAGGTAATTTTCCAAGCTACTTTTAGTTTCAATATGATTTGGAGGAACATATTTTTTTAACACATATATAAGAGAACATAAGACTTTAAAAGGAAATGTAAGTCACATTCTTGAGAATTGTCTTTCTCCTCTTATCTGGTATTTTTTATTCATCTTAATAAAATTGTGAGTCCAGTGCCTGACATATACTTGGCACTCAGAAAAGTTTATTAAATTAATGCAACTGAAATAACATAATTGCTTATTTAAGACTTATCTTAAGTGCTTTTTAAAAAATAAGGTGTCCATTTTTAAAGAGAGATAATAGAGAATTTAGAAACAGAAGAGTAATGTTAATAGGAACCATAGCAATTATCTAGACCATCTTCTCCAATTTTCAAATGAAACTAAAAGCCAAAGAAATTAAGTGATTTCACCAATGGCAAGTTAAACTGAGTTCGTATTTTTAGATGTATTACTAAGCCATGTAGTTTATTTAGTTCAAAGTTTTGATTCAACCAATATGTATTATGTGTAATGATGAATAAAGACACTCTAATAAAGTGCTGAGCTAAAAAAAAAAAAAAGGGCAGTAGGATGAAACACAAAATTCCTATCCACAAAGAGTTTGTAAACTCTGGACTAGCATTTGGAAATTACTGAGATTTTTCTCAGACTCAGGATTGGAGTCTGGGTTGGAGATACTGATTTAAGACTGACTTATATCCAATTGTTAACTGAATTCCTATAGTGAATGAGATCACACAGAAAAGAAAATTTGAAAAAAAAGAAATACTTCACCTAAGGGTGGAGTCCTAGTGGAAACTTGTTTATAAGATGATACAAAGAGTCAAGAATGAAAAAGCCATGTAGAAGGAGGAGACGCAGAAAATAATAATAGTTCTTTGAAAGCCAAGGGATACAGAGAGTCAACTAGTAAGTGATAGATTGTTTTATATACATTGTAAAAAACCCAATTATGATGAAGACTTAAAAGACAACACTGAAATCAGAAATTCAGAACCACGGAAGACTCTTGGAAAAGTGCTTTGTACTACTAAAAGGGTAGTAGGTTAAAGGCAATAATAAGGATTGCAAAGGATTTTGAAGAGAAGGGAAACAAGACAAGTCAAAGGCCAACAATTTCCAGAATTTTTTGTGCTAGCTTCATAGGGTTTAATAGCTATTACTTGAAAAAATGTAAAAGAGAAGGTTGGGGCAGAGTCCAGTTGTGAAATATCTTAGGGAAACAATTTAAAAAATTAATTTTGCTGCAGGACTTCTCAGAAAATTTATTTGGCAATGGGAATGGAAAATATCCACGAAAGAATATATTTGGTCATTTACTTTCTTCAATAAAAAAGAAAAAATTAACACTTTTTGAAGTTAATATTCTACATTAGTCTCTTGGGAAATTTTGTAATAAAAAGAAAAGAAAAACAAAAATATTTAACACTAACAGAAAGAGAGAAGGGAAGGAAAGAGCTGGAATTAGAAGAAAACATTTCCCAGTTTTATTGAGATATAATTGTGTAACATTTAAGGTACACAGTGTTGATTTGATACATTTATATGTTGCAAAAATGATTACCAACATAGTGTTAACTAACACTCCCCACACATCACACAACTACATTTCTTATTTATGGTGAGAACATTTAAGTTCTCTCAGTAACATTCAAGTATATTAAACAGTTCTATTAACTATGATCACTGTGCTGTACATTAGATCCCCATAACATTTCATTTTAAAACTTGAAGTTTTCATCTCCCTCTTTCCCCTTGCTCTCCTGCCCTAGTAACCACCATTCTAGTTTCTGTTTCTACATGTTTGTTTGTTAGATTCCACATAGAAATGAGATCACATGGGTATTGTTTTTCTGTGTCTGCCTTATTTCATTCAGCATTATGCCCTGAAAGTCTATCCATGCTGTCACAAATTGCAGGATGTCCTTCTTTCTCGTTGTTTAATAATATTCATATACATCCACCCCACATCTTCTTTATCCATTCATCTGTTGAGAGACACTTAGGCTGTTTTCATATCTTGGCTATTATGAATGATGCTACATTGAACATGAGAGTTCTGACATTGCTTCAAGATCCTGGTTTCATGCCTTTTGCGTAGATACCCAGAAGTAGAGCATTCTATGCTGGATCATATGGTAGTTCTATTGTTAATTTTTGTGAAGAACCTTCATACATTTTCAGTAGCAGCTGTAACAATTTACATTCCCACCAACAGTGAACAAGGGTTTTTTTCCTCCACATCCTCTCCAACACGTATCTTATTGTCTTTTTGATATAACCATTCTAATGTCCAAGGCAATGTCTTGTGGTTTTGATTTGCATTTCCCTGATGATTAGTGATGTTGAGTACATTTTCTTTTGGCCCTTGGCCATGTGTGTCTTCTTCAGAAAAATTTAACAAGTTTAAAGTCATATCAAGCAGCTTTTCTGACTACAGTAGTATAAAACTAGTAATTATAAGGAGAACACTGGAAAATTCACAAATATTTGGAGATTAAAAATTCACAAATAAAAACCGCCAGTGGGCCAAGGAAGATACAAATGGGAAATTTTAAAAAATCTTCAGACAAATAAAATTACATTATACCAAAACATATGGGACACAACAAAGTTCAACATATTAAAACTTACATTACACAATTCTAAGGAAAAAAATGTACATAGTGGTAAACACCTACAATATGAAAAAAGAAAGATCTCAACTAAACAACCAAATGTTACACCTCAAGGAAACAGAGAAAGAAGAACAAGCTGTGTTTAAAGTTAACAGAAGAAAAGAAATAACAAAGATCATAGCAGAAGTAAATGAAGAAGAGACTAGAAGATAGTAGATAAGATCAAAGAAATTAATAGCTTATGTTTTGAAAAGAAAACAAATTATACAAACCCTTAACTAGACTTATAGAGAAAAAAAGAAAGAGGATTCAAATAAAATTTGAAATGAAAGAGGAGACATGACAACTGATACCACACAAATACAAAGAACTATTAAAAACTACCAAGAACAGTTATACACCAACAAATTGGGTGAACTAGAAGAAATAGGTAAATTCTTAGTAAGTACTTCTGCTTGTCTTATATCCCTGCTCATTTTCTGGCACTCCAAAATCTTCTTTGCAAATTTTAGCTTAAAAGATTGTTAGGAGAATCCTCTAGGTAACAAATAAAATGTTGTCTTGTAATTTTTTCCTTTTTTTAAAATTCAGAAGTATTTTTCTGTTTATAAGACTTTTTCCCCCCTATATCAAGTGAATGCTCTAGGGAGTGATCTTCCATCACTTGTCTTTGTTTCAGGAACATGGTTTGCTCTGTGACTTGGCATTTTGGAGCTGTCCTTTGTAGGAAAGTCTTGGAAAAGCTATCTTTTCTCATAATTTGACAGAAGTAAAATTGTACCCTCACCTAAAATGTCACCTGCACTAAATTGGCATTATGCTTGAGATTATAAGTATTAGAATAATTCCTAAAGAGACCTCTCTGTGTTTATCTCAGAAATGTTTCTGCATGATGGTGTCTAAAAAGATAGATTGGTTATTTTATTAGGCAAAACGTTAATTCCTGATAGAGAGCAAAGAATTATAAAAATTGGGCCTAGGACCGATAAATTTTGCTTTAGTCATTAAACATTAGTGCTGAAAAGGAAAATAGAGTTAATTGGTTAATAAAATGAATTTAGAAGAATCCACATTCTGGTACCATTGTGGAGGAAGGAGGCAAGCTCAATTAGCAAGGTTCCTGGTTCCTCAATTTTCTTCCACTGTGGCATTTATTTGAATTTCTTTTTACACTGTGGTCTTATTTATTAGATGAAAAAGTTGTTTTAAATCAATGATCTAATCTGGGGCACCTGGGTGGTTCAGTTGGTTAAATCAATGATCTAATCTAAATATTTTATACTGAAAAGGTGGAAAATTAGTTTCTAAGGGATTAAATGATTTTCCCAAGTCATAACTCTAATAAAAGACATAGTTAGAACTAGGACCATGGTTTCTTGAGTTTTAATGCATTGTGTTTTTTAATTCACTTCTCTATTAGAGATCTGAGGACCCAATCACAATGTCATAATAGGACAAGATGTCTTGAAAAAGAAAATAAATGGAAAGAATAAGGGAAAATAATTATAAAGAAGATTGAAATTCTTTCTCCAACTGTTTTAGTATATTAATGGATATTGAAAGTGATAAAAAAATGTAAATAATAAAATTTTGTCCAAATTCCATGGGCTATTAATCCAGATCAGGATTTCTCAACCTCAGGACTATTGAAATTTTAGGCTGAATCACTTTTTGTTTTTTGTTTTCCTGTGCATTATAGGATATTTAGCAGGATCCTTATCCTCAACCAACTAGATACAAGGAGAGATCTCTCAGTCATGACAATTGAAAATGTCTCCAGACAATGCCAAACATCCACTGGGGTGCAATATCACCTATGGTTGAGAACTGGTGATCTATCTAAATAATCTAGATGAGAATTGAGAGACCTAACTGAAGATATGTTACCATATGTTAGTTATTGTGTATGGACATTTGTTCCAAGATTTTAAGTTGTACATTGAGATATTTTAGAAATTCCAAGGAAAATAACTGGGACAGTAACAAGTGAGACAGATGTGAGAGTCAAGTCTTAATGTTAATAGATGAAGTGGGCTGCCTGTGAGTTGACTATATGCTTGGTGGGTATGGTGAGTCAACAAAAATATTTAATATTGTAATTTAATAGAATTCAGTTACCACTAACTGAAGCAAGGCCCCACTCAGCAAGGCAGTCAAACTTTAGAGCGTGGTGATGTTGATGGGATTTCTTTAAGCTTGTTTTTTGATACCTGGATGTGTTTTAGAGAGGAAAATGGAAAAAGTCATGAAGAAAGGGCTGTCTTGAGGAATGGACTATAATATTCTGTGTAACTTCTGTCTTGAATCTATTCCTTTCCTTCCTAAAGAGAAGATCTTTAGGAAGATCTGTAAATCAGCTTCCCATAATTACAGTAAAAAGGAGTTAGTTATGTGTTGGTTTCTCCTCCTGCTCCTCCCCCTCCCCCCTTCCTTCTCCTCCTCTCTTCCTTCATGCTCCTCTTTGTATTTAGTGAGCTATTATTATTTCCAGTGTGGAATTGTTTTCTGTTACTCACATGGTTTTGTTGAGTCTTTTCAACCACAGTGGCTGATAACTTCTTGGTGAAAAGCATGACTTAATTTTGCCCAACATTATTACTTTTATGATTTATTTTGGTAATTATTTAATGGCCATTGGCATAGAGATCTCTATCACTTGTGTATTTTGACTTTTAGCAATTCTATAAGGTGGTTGGGACTATGATTGTCAATGCAAGGACCCTGGCCACAACAGGAGAGAATAAAGCCAACAAGCAAAGAAATAGAAAGGCAAACAAACTCTGAAAGACAAACAGCCCCAAGACTTTAAGTATCTGGATCCAGCCATATCTGAAGGTAGTGTTTCCTTTTGGTCATCCAACAATATGACTCAACAAAATTACCTCTCTTTGCTTTGTCTATTTTGTGTTAGGTTACCATCATTTAAAATTAAAAGAGGTCTGCTCCATATAGTGAATATTCCCAATGAGCAAATGTGGGCAAGGAATTGCAGATACAGAGACCGCAAAGTAGCAGCTGTAGAGATGAAAGACCAACTGTGTAACAGCAAGGGGTAGAAAGTTCCTTGAAGTTTAATGCAAGAATAATGAACAAATAGTGAGTTTGTGAGTTATTTTGCAAGCCTTTTCCTCAAGGACAAGCAAGGCATCAGAGGAAAATGACCTCATAACAGATTGAAATAGAGACGATAATGGAGGAGGGAAATGTCCAGAATCAAACCAGTGACTTTGTCCTTCTATTCACCTACATTTCGTGAATTCTAATGATAGAGGACAAATAGCTCAACTCACCTGTGTAAGAATTATAAAATTTATTTATTCAACCAACATTTCCAAGTCGACAACCAAGAGGGAGGGATTCTAACTGGATAAAGATTCTCTGGACTTAAGTTTTTATCAGAGATTCTAGTCTAGGGATAAAAGAAACAATTCAAAAGTCATGCACAGTATGAATACTATTGCAGTGTATGCAAGCACTGAACAAAATGGGGAATTCACTCTATTGTTTGTGGCTTCTTCAGTTTTAAGTGACAGAAGCAGTTCAAACCAGCTTAAGTAGGAAAAATACTTGTAGGGGGATGCATTCAGGCATAGCTGTACTCAGGAGTTCAGCAATGACAGCAGAACTCTGTCTCCTCTCTGCCTCTTAATTTTGTTTACTTCTAAGTTGGCTTTATCTTCAGGAAATATCTTTTCATGTTGTGGAAAAGACCATTGGCAGCTCTGGGTCATGAATCCAGAAGTAAAAGCTCTGCCTCTCTTCCCCAAATGATGCAGATTGACTCTGCTTTAGTCCAAGACCCATTTATGGACTGATTCCTGTATCTAAGAGAATGTATGTCTCCTTTGTCCATGCTCTGCTTCTGCAGTTGGGTCTTGGGGCCTTGAGACTGGCAGACCCACCAAGATAAGGAGAAGAGAGAGATTGTTATCTACAGAAAAATAAGCTAATAGTCAATGTCATTTTTTTGTTGTTGTTTTTAATGATATCATGTTAATCATCATCTTTTTTGTAGATGTCCTTCAGTCTCTTAACACATCTTGGGTGGGAACTAGGAATTGTTAGATGACATCTGATCTAACTATTAAGAAGTATTTATAGAACCACCACTGGGTTAGGCTGAAAAACAAGAGGATGTATTAGCGTAGAGGGTTTGGTATAATTAGGTAGTCATGTTTTGGCAAAATTCACTGATGTCTGTATATGCAGAAATATTAGTTTCATTTATTGAGTATTGACCATGTGCTAGGAATTTGCTAAGTAAGCTCTTTAATTTGATCATCTCCTTCAATTCTCCCAAATTTTACAATGTAAATATTACTCTTTTTCCCAATTTGCAAATGATGCTCAGTAAGGTTAAATTTACCCAACCAGCAAGTGGTAGAGAATGGATTGAAACATGGGAAGCATAAAACAGAAACAAGAACTTGAATATTTATTATGACTTTGTACGTAGGGTGACTATACATCTTAGTTTATGTCTCATATCTTCATATAATTGTTAATTAGCATCTCCTTCTACTCCAAAAATATGTCCAAGTCAGAGTAAATTATATGATCACCTAATACTGCCTCCCTCATTGATATATATGATCTCCCATATATTTTATATACATGCCTTTTATTTAAAGTGATTTTGGTAAGCTTTTATTTTAGGAGAAGAGCTTCAAATCTATAGAGAATACTGATATACCCCACACCTGGGTTCCACTATTATTAGCATCTTATATAATTTATTACAACTAATGACTAGTATTAACATATTTTTATTAACTAAAATCTGTGCTTAATTCAGTTTTTCTTAGTTTTTATCTAATGTCTTTTTGTTGTTATTGTTACAAGATCCCATCCAAGATTCTTTATTATATTTAGTCATCATGTCTCCTCTTAATTGTGAGGGTTCCTTGTTTTTGATGACATTGACACTTTTTGAAAAGTACTGCTCAGATGTTTTGTAGACTGTCCTTCATTGGGATTTTTCTTCTGTTTTTCTCACTATTAGAATTGGGCTATGGGTTTTCGGGAGGAAGACCACAGAGGCTAAGTGCCAATTTTAGTACATCAAATCAGGGGTTTATACTATCCACATGGCTTGCCACTCTTGATGTTAATCTGGATCACCTGGTTGAGGTGATGTTGGAAATGTTTTTCCACTCTAAAGCTACTTTTTAAAAATGATTATTAAGCTTTTCAAGGTATATTTATATGGAGAAAATGCACACATTTTAAGTAAATGAATCATTACTTTCAACAGATATATGTACCTATGTAACCACTATCACAGCCAAGATGTAGAATATTTCCATTGACCCTCTAGAGTTGTTTTAACTTCTCTTAATTCAATTCTTGGATTTCATAGAGTCTCTAAAGAATTCTTTCAGTCACGGTTAAGCCAGAAGTGCTCCAACTGTAGCAGACATATCACACAATTTTGAATTTCTCAGGAAACAAATAGTTGGATTGTTAACTATGTTTGATTTCACCAGGTAACTTTTTATAGACTGGCTATCTCTCCATGTATTTTTTTTCTGAATGGAGTAACTAGAACATGCAAAATTACCCTGCAATGGGCTTAAAATCTTGTCCCATAGTAGAAACATGAGGATGAACAGTCTCCTAAGGAGACTTCCTTCATAATTGCTGAGTGTGTGACAAGATGCAAAGAAGTCTTACATGACTTTGACGAATCTAGCATAAAGAAGACTATTTTGGATAGAATCATGGAATACCACATTCTGAAGAGCAAGGATATCAAGCAAGAGAATCATATGGTGTTTTATATCAAAATTTTTTCTCAGAAAAGAGTGGGCCTGAAGTAGGAATTAGACTTTATCATGGTTGGAGAGATAATTTTCTAAATTATCTTTCATCAATGCCTTTTTGAAAGTGTTAGTTATGGGGCTCCTGGGTGGCTCAGTCGGTTAAGTGTCCGACTTCAGCTCAGGTCATGATCTCACGGTTCATGGGATCGGGCCCCACATTGGGCTCTGTGCTGACAGCTAGCTCGGAGCCTGGAGCCTGCTTTTGATTCTGTGTCTCCCTCTCTCTCTGACCCTCTCCTGCTCACGCTGCCTCTCTCTCTTAGAAATAAATTAAAAAACCACGAAAGTGTTAGTTATAACAGTAACCAGTGTTTGATTTATGGGACAATAATTTTTTTACAGGAAGCTACACAAAGAGAAGTGAAAAGTTCATAAGGAGATATTATGCAAGTTTATATTTTATCAGTATTTAGAAAAATCATGGCATGTAATTAGAGCTGAAAGAAATGTTAAAACTCAGAGTAAAAAAAATCTCTTTAGTTTATACATACTAAAAATAGAAAGATAAGAGCTGATTAATTTGTCCGGAAAACAAATTTTATATATAAATAAAATTATATAATATTTTTATATAATCTTTTATTGAGATATAATTTAGATAGATAAACAAAAATGCACACATCTTTAATATATAGGTTGATGAGTTTATAAATATATAAACTTCGTAAAGTTTTATATAAGAAACAATCACAATCAAGATATAGAACATGCCCATCACCCTGGAAATGTCCCTTATATTCTTAATTCACTTCCAATTCCCAGACCCAGGCTGATCTGTTATCACTATATATTTTAATTCTAGAATTTCATTTAAAAGGTGTCCTATGGAATATATTCTCTTTTGTCTTTCTTATTTTACTTGATATAATATTTTTAAGATTTATTTGTGTAATGTGTATCAGTAGTTTGTATCTTTTTATACCTGAGTAGTATTCCATTGCATGGAAATCCATGGTGTCTTTATCCTTTCAGTGGTCATTTGGGTTGTTTTCATTTTACAGTTTTTTTGAATAACACCACTGTAAACAGAAGTCTCTATGGACATGCCCTTTATATTTCCTTGGGTAGAAGTGGAAGTGTGGAGCTGTATGTTGAACTTTATAAGAAACTGGGGAAGGGTTTTCTAAAACAGTTGCATCATTTTACATTCTGGGTAGCAGTGAATGAAATTGCTAGTTCCTTTATGTTTTTGCCAACACTCCAATGTTCAGTCTTTTTAAATTTTAGCCATTTTAATAGGGAGTGAGATCTCATTATGGTTTTAATTTGCTTGTCCCTGATAACTAATGGTGTTGAGCATCTTTTTGTGTGCCTACAGCCTTCTGTATATCTTCTTTGGTGCACATTTTAATTTTTTTTTAATGTTTTTATTTATTCTTAAGAGAGAGAGAGACAGAGCATGAGTGGGTGAGAGGCAGAGCAAGAGAGGGACACAGAATCCAAAGGAGGCTCCAGGCTCTGAGCTGTTAGCACAGCGTCTGACGCAAGGCTCGAATTCACAAGCTGTGAGATCATGACCTAAGCTGAAGTCAGACGCTTAACCGACTGAGCCTCCCAAGCACCCCTTTATTCTTTATTCTGTGTGTGCATATAATTTTTATATGTAACTTATTTATCAAATACATGTTTTGCGAAACATTTCTCCTTCCTTCTCTTCTGTTTTCTGAAAGTATCTGTGTAATATTGATATTTTCCCTTAAGTTTTTGATTGAATTCACTAAGGAGGCCACCTGAACCTTGCTTTTTCATTGTATGGAAGAATTTTTATATATTACTTCATTTCTTATTTAAACCGATTTATTGAGATATATTTTACTTGTACAATCCACCAATTTGAATTGTTGATTTAATCATTTACTTTACCATCAACATAAATCAGTTTTAGAACATTTTCATTCACTTAATAAGATCCTTCATTCCCATTTCCAATTAATCCCCATTTCTGCTGCAGGCAATCACAGGAAGGTTTTAATCATAAAGGAAACTTAAAAGACACACTTTTGTTAAATTTAAATTCAGTACTACAGCATAGTATTGGTTTCAGGAGTAGAACACAGTGATTCATCACTTACATATGACACCCAGTACTCATCCCAACAAAAGTTGTCCTTAATGCCCATTACCCATTTAGCCCCCCAACCCACCTCCTCTCTAGCAACCCTCAGTTTGTTTTCTGTATTTAAGAGTTTCTTATGGTTTGCCTTGCTTCTGTTTTTATCTTATTTTTTCTTTCCTTCCCCATGTTCATCTGTTGTTTCTTAAATTCCACATATGGGTGAAATCATATATTTGTCTTTCTCTAAGTTATTTCACTTAGCATAACACTCTAGTTCCATCCACGTTGTTGCAGATGGTAAGATTTCATTCTTTTTGATCCCCGAGTAATATTCCATAGTATGTGTATACCACATTTTATTAATACACTCATCTATTGATCGACATTTGGGCTCTTTCTATACATTGGCTATTTTTGATAGTGCTGCTATAAACACTGAGGTGCATGTGACCCTTCGAATTGCATTTTTGTATCCTTTGGATAAATTCCTAGTAAAGCAATTGCTGGGTCATAGGGTTGGTTCTATTTTTACTTTTCTGAGGAACCTTCATACTGTTCTCCAGAGTGGCTGCACCAGTTTCCATTCCCACCAACAGTGCAAGAGTGTTCCCCTTTCCCCACATCCTCACCAACATCTGTTGTTTCATGAGTTGTTAATTTTAACCATTCTGACAGGTGTGAGATGGTATCTCCTTGTGGTTTTGATTTGTATTTCTCTGATGATAAGTGATATTGAGCATCTTTTCATGTATTTGTTAGCCACTTGAATGTAAAACATATAAGCTTTTTCATTTTTTTCCCTACTTTTTGAGTCACTTTTGGTATGTCATTTCTTAAAATGCATTTGTCCATTTCATTGTTATCAGTTATTTTATATAAAATTTTCATGACCTTTCCATATTCTTTTCATAAGTCTAGGATCAAAAGTGATCTTTTATTCTTTTTATATTAATTATTTCTTTTTTCTTAATCTGTCTACCTAGACACTTAATTTTTATGATCTGTACCAGGAACAGCTTGTTATTATTCATTTTTCTCTTTTTGCTCTTTTCTATTTCATTGATTTATGCTCTTAATTCTTTCTACTTACTGTGTCTTTATTTTATTTTTCCAGTTTTTAATACAAAATCTGGTTAAATTTAAAAAATGTTTTCTGGTATATAGGATTTAAGTTATAAATCTCTTCCTAAGACATGCTTTATCTACACTAAATAAATTTTGAAGGACTTTTTTGTTATCATCATTTAAAAATATATTCTAATTTATCTGGATATTTTTGTTTGAATTGTGATTTAATTTCAAATATTAGGAGATTTTTCAAATATTTTATTATTGATTTTTAAGTTAATGTCATTGTTATCTGGATAAGTTAAATACCTTAAGTGTGTTGTGACTTGTTTGTAGAACAATATTGGTCTATCTTGATCATTGTTTTGTGTTTTTTCAAGTTCATCAATCTTTTCTTTTACAGTGTGCACCTGCTGTTACACATATGCAGTGATTTTCAGATAATGTATTTTTCACCTCTAGACATTCCAATTGGCTCTATTTTTATACATCTCTCCTCATTTGTGTTCATGTTCTCTTCAAATTCTTGAACATGTTTACACTAGCTATTTATATTTGTTTCTATTGCTGTGTCAAACTTGGTGGCTTAAAACAATACTCATTTATTTCAGAGCTTATAAATACTCAGAAGTATGGGAGGGAGTGCTCGGCTGGGCCTTTCCTGAGGCTCTCACATGTCTGAAGTCAAAGTGTCAGCAAGGCTGATCTGTTACCTGGAGGATTTGGAGGAGGAATCCATTTTCAGGCTTACTCAGGTTATTAACAGAATCAGTTCCTTGCAACTGGAGGGCTGATGTCCCTATCTTCTTGCTGGCTGTTGTCCAGGGGCCAGACAACTGCTAAGGCCACTCTCAAGTCTCTATGTGGCTTCCTCCCTTTCAGCAAACAGAGAACCTGCATCATGTTGAATCCCTCTCACTCTCGTCTAGTCTGTGTAATTTAATCTTTTACAACCAGTCAAAGGGAAGTCTCTGCCTTTAAAAAAAAAAAAAAAGACTTATGTGATTAAGTTAGGCCCACCTGGTTAGCTGAAGGACACAAAATTTATTTAGATGGCTATGTTCAGGGATTGTGAAAATAGAACTATTCTAAAATATAAAATACTCAGTTAATATTTACTGAATCATATACCTCGGTATGGTGGGCTAAAAAAGATACACTAATTCCATAGTAAAAGGGATACTTGGGAACTAGGAAGGAGGATATGCTCTTGGCTTATTCCAAATGAGGCGTTGTACTTGAAACTTGATGCAGGCAGATGTTGTGCTTGGTGGTTTCCAAGTTTAGGGATAGGGGTCCATCTGGTTGGGAGTAGCAGCAGTTCAGAAAGATCCAACAGGATGTGACACAGAGGAAAGGTCCTGACAAGGATAGAGCAGCTTAGCTTGTCCAGGACTGTAATGTACAGTAGAAGTATTCATGGCACATGAAGACTTGGATGGCTGGTTAAGAACAGACAGGCACTACCTTTTGTAATAACTGTACACATGAGTGTAAGAAGGGGTGCAAGGCAGGAATTGGACAAATGAATTCTTATCGTCCACTAGACATATACTGAACATAATTCACATAGGAGGGATATAGGCAATAGAGTGTAGTAGTTAAAAGCATCATTTCTCAACTTAAACATGGATGGGAGTTCTGCTTTTGTACCCAAGAGATAAGAGGCAGAGTAGTTAAAACATACACCTTGGAGGTAGACTTCCTTAACTCTGGTGCTTCCTAGCTTTATGTCCTTGGTAAGTCTCTTACTTTGTACCTCAATTTCTTTATCTGAAAAATAAGGGTGAGGATAATATATACCTTATATGTGTTGGGGATTAAGTAACTTTTCAATGTACTATGAGGATATAATAAATCAACATATGTAAACCATTAGAACATTACCTGGGACATAGTAAGTGCCAGATAAGTGTTAGCTATTCTAATTATTTCTTGTGCAAAATTAGGATAATAATAATTATCTTTTACTCTTTTATAGGTTTGGCACAGAGCTTAAATGAGTCACTGCATATAAACTGCCCATTCTAGTACCTAATAAACAGTATGCACTTAATAAAACAGAATAAACCTCACACATTGGTCATGGCTGATTCAAGAAATCCAGAAGTTTCAATTATTAGGGTTCAAATGTGCCATTGCTCATAGATTAGTAGGAGTTGGGAATACAAGGATGTGATTCTTCCAAATAATAAAGCAAACTCTACTACTTTAGAATTACTACTAGCTGTAGATAAGTAACATGTGTATGTATCTAACACACATGCAAAAACCTATACTATTGCTACATTTTTTTATCATTAGATGAACATAACTTGTGTTTTTAAGGGAATTTAAAAATCCATTAGTTATACTCAAGCCTTCTTAAGTTTTAATTTTACTTTTCATTCAACTAGTCATTTGAAATCTGTTATTTGGAGCTTTATATCATATGATTAAGGTCTGGATGCCCCTCAAGAGCTAACTCTTAAATTAATACACTCTATGTCAGAGTTCCAAACTTTCTTTGGATCATTCTCATAGGAATCTAAGAATCAGTAGCTGTTATTCTCTTTAGTATATGCTTATCTTTAAGCAGTAATGATCTAAATTAGCATCCTAAATTTTGAGATACCTAATTCAAATGAATTACTAGCCCAAGCAAAGGATGGAGTATATTGGGTGACAAAGTGGAATGTTAAAAAACAAAGGCAGCTTCAGGCACTGCTGAATCCAGGGTTTCAGATGACCTCATGTTTCTGCCTTTTTCTCTACATCTTTAATCGGCTTCCCTGTGTGGATTGGTTTATTCTCAGACAGAATGTGTTCATGTAGCAAGAAAACTGGGAAGCTCCAGGTTCTTCTTCATAGATAAGAAGTCAAGAGGAAAAGATCTGCCTTCTTTAAATGTCAGTACATCAAATCTCAGGTCTTTTACTTATCCCTGAATTCTTTAGCCTCATCAGAGGAAGAGAGAGCTCAGTTCTGCCAACCCTAGAAACCTTAGTTTGAGTAGGTATGGCGTTAGGATAGACAGTTCCATCTCAACTCATAGAGGCTGAGAAGGGTTCTTTTCCGAAAGAATGGCTGATAATGTTACCAAAGGAAAAGCCAGGCTTTCCTTTCCTTCCAATTTAGGAGGTATACAAAAATAAGAATTCTTTAACAAGATGGGATTCACAAAGAGATGCTGGGTTAGATCCTCAAAATGCCTACTATAAATAAATATGACAGGAAAGTATAACAAATGAAACAATATACTTTCTTTTTTGCTTTCAACTCTCTCTACATGAAAAAGTGACCTCCACTCAGTAGTGCAAATGTCAGATTGTATTAAAAAACAAAGAAACAAAACAACAAAAACAAAAACACAACTATGGATGAAGGCTTAGATGAAGGATAGAAGAATAGCCAGAATATCTTAGCATCAGTAGCAGGAGTAGCAGCAGGTAAGGAGCACAGCTTTGTAAATTACAAATTGAGTTTAAAAAAGGAATTAGAAGTGAAGACATTATTTTCTGCAGAAATATGATGCGCAGAAGAGACCAAGAAATAGATAAAACTGAGCTGATTAAGAAAACACAATGCTAAAAAGATAAAAATTAGAACTGGGCCCTTAATTTGAATTACACATTTTTACTAATCCCTGGGTGAAGATAGATAAAGGACTACACAGAACCAAGCCTGTGAACACACTTTATAATGTATGATCTTTGCACCTATAACTAGATTCTCTTCTAGTTAAATATGACAGTAGAAGAATGACTGGCCTAGTTTTAGATTAACCAGTCTTACACAAAGATTTTTTGATTCAATTAACCTAAAAAACAAAACAAAACACAAATACTGTGTCTCTAGTTCAGGTTCCAGGTCCTATGCTCTGTAGCTAAAGATATAAAGATGAATTAGATACTGTAAGTACTGGATATACTTACAAGTAGTGGATCTACTGACATAGATTTTGCAAGCTCAGCATCACTCACCCAGTTTTCTGGTAACAGATCGCTTTCCATTCAGTTCAAGTGGTGCTAGTGCCTGGCTTCTGCTCTTTCTCAACCAACCTGTGACAATGGCCCACATTACTAGTCTAAGAATTATCACTTGACTCAGGAAGAATTAATTGAGGCCTACTTTTACAGTTGACCAACAGCTTTAAGGTATTTTAATCTTAGGCAATCTTTGTAAAACAAAATTATTTCACAGTCTACAAATTATCCTTTAGGTTCTAGAAACTGCATACTGTGACTAAGAGGGCACTCATTTATCTGATATTGTTTCTGCTCTGCCCACTTGATGTTTCCGTCACTATCAAATAAAGGCAGAGGGGAATGGCAAAGCCAGCTCTGATTCATTCAGTACATGAATGCATCCTAGGTACAAAATACCATTCCAAACATTGTCCAGGAGAAAAAGATAAATAATACCAGATCTTACCCTCAAGGATCTTACAACTTGGCAAGGGAAATAAGATATGAGCACAGATGACAGCAATAAAAAGAAGATGATGATTGCTGCCAGGTGTTTGGGGAGAATGAGCAGAGCAAAGAGAGAACACAGAATAAGGCAACATTTGATAGTCAGCCAAGAAATATTTATTGAGCAATCACAAGATGTGTAATGGAGATGGAAGAGTAAAGTGTAGACTGGGACATGGGCAGGTGAAAAATCAAGTGACATTACTTGTTACGCAACTTTACAAATATTTTTGTCACCAAGTTCTTAATAAATAGCCTTAAATTAAAAACTGAATAAGGATATAGTCTCTGTGAGGTATAGCCTGAGGCACTAATGTCTAAATTCTAGGATCATAGTACTTGTGTTCCCAAGTATGCCTTTCTATTGCTTTGCTTCTCTTTCCCTTTCCAGATTAGCTGATGGTACCTTAAGATATCCCTTTCACCTCTTCCACCCTTTTTGAGCCAGTATTTTAGAACAGATGAATTAGAAGAAGATCCTTTTGGCATCAAACAACAGAAAGAAAATACTGTAAAATTTAAAAAAAAATCCAGAGGCAATCTTCCAGGTGTGCCTGGATCCAAGAGTTCAGATGTTTTTTATCAGATTCCTATCTCTCTCTACCCCCAGCCCAATTTCTCCTTTCCTTCATCCCTCTCTTATATCTCTTATTGTAGGGTTCAAATCTCTCTCAGTTTATGTGGAAGCTCCTGGCACAGCTTTGGCTTATATCCTTATAGCTCCAAGACTGATAGGAAAGAGTGGGGGCCATGACAGTATAAGGTTTTAGCAGGGACATCCCATTTAGGACTGTTGATACACTGTATACAAAAGTAGATCAGTATACTCATTGGAGCACTGTTTTCTTAAGAAGACAATATAATTTTGTGCTCATAGAAAATAAGCATAGTGTAACGTTTTCCAGAAGATATACCTGAAGTGTTTTGAGGAAGGGAGACTCCCCTTTTTTTTTCCCTAACTCACTCACAGATTGTTGATTGGATAATGGTAACCTTGTTTCACCACAATAGGCACTACAGCAAAAGTCCAGGGATTAGCCCTGCATGGCTCTGGCTGGGCTCTGTTCTCATCCTTGAACTCATCATGATAGCCAGTCGCCAGTCCTAAATTATGGGAAGTGGGGTCCATTCTCAAATCATAAGTATGAAACATGGAGGAAGGGGCTATCCAAAAAGAAACTGATGGACTGGACTATCCCTAGAAGGGAGAGGAATAATAGATGGTAATCAAGGAAAAATAAAAAGTTCTCTATAGCAGGAAATGTTTGTTATGTTCTTTGGAGATAAAAAAAAAAACTGGTCTCCTATACATAAAGCAATAGAGGATGTTGGCTTAAAAAGAGCCCCATGGCTAAAGGGGTATGGCCTGTTTTAACAGAAGATTTGGGATAACACGGAGAACATCCTGCTCAATCTCATTATTTCACAGATGGTGAAACTTAAACCTAGGCAAGAAAATAGAAATGCTGAGGAAATATAGGTAGTTGGAGGCAGAGACAACCTACTACCAGTGTTCTGAACTTGTCTTGTGACTGTGGTGTGTGTGTGTGTGTGTGTGTTGTTTGTTTTTTGTACCAGGACATTTTTCTTACAACAATAACAACACCAACTATAGCCTTGTTTCTGATTTTTCTCCAGGCTCAAATCTGTATAATATAGTTTTGCTGCCTCCAACAGAAAACCTTAGCAAGAGAGGAGTTAACCATCCGGAGTCCCTTTTGGTACCACGGACAGAGACATTATTCTTTGTATAAGAACTAGGGCCACCTGTTGCTTTAACAGCCCAAGTTTGGTCTCAGCCTGCAGGAGGGCACACCTTTGAAAATGAGCTTTTTAACTGCACTGCAGCCTGTCCTGGTATCCTGATTTAGCTACCAAATCTCTAGCCAGAAAAAGAGAGAAAGGCGTCTGGATCATCGGGGAGACTTCTACCTGCCTGTCTTTCTTCCTCACCTCTTTCTGGCTGTTTCCTGTCCGCAAAACCTGTCACCCGCCCAGGAGCATCTTTGGAAATAAATGGGTAGGAGGGAGCCTCACACCTGTCAGCGCCAGAGAAGAAAGTGCGCTCTGCATTGTTACCGATGATAGACTGGAAAGAGGTGAGTCCGAGAGGTTTCCGCCACACATTTGCTGGAGACCTCAGTTCATCCTGCTCTGTTCCCCAGTAACCCTTAAATACCAGGGTGCACTTATACCCCTAACATTTCTTGGCATGTTTTCCTACGAGCTTGTCCAGTGCCTCCTCCTCTCCCCTCTCCACACCCCCTCCCCTACAAGAAGTCTCTGGGTAAAGGTTCTTTAAGTCATGAATCAGGCTCCTGTGTACGTGTCTCTCTCTTAAGGAAAACCGGCCCAGACGGATAGTAGCAGAGAGCGGGGTCTCCCACCTCTCCATCACTGCATTCTCTAGCTAGCTAGCGACTCCCTCGCATTCTCTGCGATCTGACAGCCAGGGCTCGCGACCTCAGGGTTGGGAGCAGTCAGCACCAGACATCCCCGCCCCCTCCTGGGGTTGACTCCTCCCGTGCCTAGAAAGTGCCCGCGGGTGCAGGCGGGCGAGCTGGACGCGTCTGCCGTTAAGACAGAAGGAGTTCATTCCTCGCCTGAGACCCGCAATCCCTAGATTCCCTGGGGACCGCGAAACTCCCAGGCAGAGGCACTCCCTGCTTAGCCGCCCACCCATTCCCCCTCCTTACCTCAGCACGCAGCCCCTCCCTGCGTGATGATGCAAACCAGTGGGGAGGGCGGGCGCTGGGAAGGGTGGGGAGTGTCGAGGAGCTAGCGAGGGAGGGAGGAAGTGGGAGGAGGAGGAGAGGGAGCCGAACGACCATTTAAAGCGATAGCAATCCTTGCCCTCTCCCCAGTGCTGGGTTGTTGGAGAGCGCGAGCGGCAAGCCGGGGAGCGCGAGCGCGGAGCGCGGGCCGGCGAACCCGGGAGCGCACGGAGCCCCAACCTGGCAGGCGCCGCGGGACCCCCATCTTCTCTGGCTGCCCCTCCCCGGGTGCCCCCACCCTCCGTGCCTGCAGGAGCCTCAGGGCTTCCCCGGAGGACCTCACCCCAAGGGGCCCGGACCCCGGCGAGCCCGCCACCGTCCCCTCCAGCGCTGCCGCCCCCGCCGCCGCAGCCGGAGCAGCATGGTCCAGCTGGGGAAGCTGCTCCGCGTCCTGACTTTGATGAAGTTCCCCTGCTGCGTGCTGGAGGTGCTCCTGTGCGCGCTGGCGGCGGCGGCGCGCGGCCAGGAGATGTACGCCCCGCACTCTATCCGTATCGAGGGGGACGTCACCCTCGGGGGGCTGTTCCCGGTGCATGCCAAGGGTCCTAGCGGCGTGCCCTGCGGCGACATCAAGAGGGAGAACGGGATCCACAGGCTGGAAGCGATGCTCTACGCCCTGGACCAGATCAACAGCGATCCCAATCTGCTGCCCAACGTGACGCTGGGCGCGCGGATCCTGGACACTTGTTCCAGGGACACTTACGCGCTCGAACAGTCGCTCACTTTCGTCCAGGCGCTCATCCAGAAGGACACCTCCGACGTGCGCTGCACCAACGGCGAGCCTCCGGTTTTCGTCAAGCCGGAGAAAGTAGTTGGAGTGATTGGGGCTTCAGGGAGTTCGGTCTCCATCATGGTAGCCAACATCCTGAGGCTTTTCCAGGTAGGGAGGCGCTCCCTCCGGGGCAGAGCGCGCCTTAGCTCCCCGCGCTCCTAATCCTAAAAGCTAGCTTGGACTCCAGGGGTGCGGGGTCAGGTCAGCCTTCGCGCAATTTCACCCTGGAGATCCTGCGAATCCCTCCCACCCCACGCGAGGAGGTACCTTCCCTGCTTGGTTCATTTCCCTTCCATCTCTCCCCTGTCCGCGCTCCACTCCATCCGGCTTGACATCCTGGATTTATGGCCCCATTTACAAGAAGCAATCTGCGAAAAACAAGGCGATGATTTAAATGGGTTTGCATTAGAGTGAAATATGGTCCAGAAACAGGCTTGTCAAAGTGCCGGGTTCCTGTGAGAGCCGGTTAGGCTCATGGAATATGAAAGATGAGAGGACGCCTCGAAACTGGGCATTTCTCAACTCCCCGGCTTCCCAGCCCCAAGCCACCTGGCAAGCCGCAGCTCCCTTGGAAAATTTCAAGAAGCGCTTAGGGAGGCACTTCTTAAACCGAGGGCTAGGTCTTCACCTACGCGTGGATGTCAGTGGCCCATCTCTCCCGGGTTGGATCTCCCGACCTGTAGCCTGTCTCCGCGAGGGCTTGGGGCGGAAGGCACGGGGAAGCTCCTCAAGTGGGGAGATGCCACCCGCAGACGTGACCCCCGGGTGATTTGCTCTGGGCAGTTGGTTGCACCGTCTAAATTGCATTTGCAGTCCGGCCACAGGCAGGAGCTGGGCGATCAGCTTTCTCCTCCTGCCACTTCAGAGCCCAGGGATGAGCTCATGCTAACTGCGAAACAAAATCGCTTTCGCTGCCTCCACCCTCCGCCCATCCTTCCCACGACCTCCCTGCCACAGCCCCTCAGCCCCTGTCCTCGGTTCCGAAAATGATTCCCAGAGCCAGGCAGGAGGCGCCTGGAGCGAGGCTCTGGGGTGCGCTGAGCGGTGCCCGCGGCCCTGCTGCTCCGGGCGCCAGAGCGCAACGCGAAAACGCGAGGCAGGCGGATCCGGGGCAGCCGAGCGGCGGGTTTTACCGCAGTGCTCGCTCTCCTCCTCCCGCACGGTGTGCTCCGTGGCCCCTGTGCTGCGCTGGGCACAAACTGATGCATTCTGGATTTTAAGAAATTGAGTTCCAGGGTCTGTGTGATTGTGGGCTCCCTTCTCGTTTCTCCGTCTTTCTTTCCGTGTGTTTCATCTTTTTATCTCTTTCTCCCTCCTTTGTTTTTCTCTTTTTCTCTCCTCTCTTTCAGTTTCTCCTTCTCTTCTGCCTCTCTACCCCCACCCTCAAGTTTTTTTCCCCCCTCTCTGTCTTGAGATGATACTTTCCTAATGCACAGCTCTCTCCCTGCCTCCTAGTGCCCAAACCCAGTGAATCCCTTCTCCAGATGTTCTGGCTAACCCCGGTGTCTTTCTGCTCCCCATATCTAAAGAATTGGCTCCCTTCCAAATGCTTTACCTAGGAGTGTTGGGTTTCTGGAGGGGATTCCTCATGAGATTCAAGCTGCCACCACATCAGCTCCTCGGAGTGTGAAGTTTGTGTGTACACCAGGACTGGTGTCTGCCTAAGGCTGCAGCCTGGTATGGCCCTCTGATCTTCTGAGCATCCCTAACACTTCTGGAGTATGCAGTTGTGGGAATCCCTAGGTATCTGCAAACCCAAAAATGCTTTGGGGGCAGGCTTCATTCTGAGATGATGTTTTTGGGAGGAGGCTGGGTTATTGTAAGCAAAACCCAGAAGTGCTTCCTTCCTGTCTGAGCTTAAAGCCAGGCAACTTAAGAGGGCAGTGCTGCAGGACAAAGTGAGGTCAGGGATCACCTGAGAACCTCTGGGGCGACTCACAGCCCTCTGAGCACTGAGCCCTTTCAGGTGCAGGCATATTCGATATTTCACATTTTTCAATTATTTCAGTGCCTGTTTCTCTCTTCACTCAGAGCACCACTAGTACTGCAGATGGGCCCAATTATCTGAAGAAGAGTGAAATGTTAAAGTCAGGAGAGGGAGTGCAGATCAGGCTGAAAGACTGTGTTTGCTGAGAAAGATTCCAGGGGAAGCTGATTCTTCCTCTGGTGTGTGAACCTGAGGCTCTTGTGAGGAAAAGAAATAACTTGCCTTATTCCCCCATTCCCTGGGCTGCAAAGGAAAGGAACTGAATGCCAATGTTAGCAGTGTGGGTTGGGACCAAAACCATTCAGAGATAACACTGTCATTTTCCTCTAATTTGCAAATTGCAGCTATTCATATTGGATTGAACAGCTGAGGGAAAAAGAGCCCCCAGTTTTCACCTGCATTTACAGAGAAGAGACTGGGTAGCAGAAGGAATGCACCAACTTGTGGCTTGTGCTGCAAGCTGGATATAACTCTCGGTGTAGACATCCTGCTTTACCTTTGCCCCCGTTGGAATACATAGCTATATATTCCAACAGTCTCTTCCAGTAGATTTTTTTTTTTTTTTTTTTTTTTTGGACATGATGGTAGGAGCTTCGGGCATGCAAGTCTAATCTCTAGTTTCCCAGCATCTGTAAGCCTGCAAAATGAATAGAGAGAATAGTGGTACACAGATCCATTGTTCCAAAGCACAATCAGTTTAGAGAGAGAGGGAAAGAACTGTAGGTGAATCTTCTCTGGGACTGCAGGGTTCAGCTCAATTAAGATTGTCCTACATAAAAGAAACTCCTCTAAATGATTGAATTCTTAGCTCTCCAGAGATTTGAGGTTTTTTTCCGGGGCCCAGTGGGTTGCTGTGGGGACCATGCCAAATCCTATCATTTGAGATAAAAAATTATGGTGAGATAAGCTTCTAGGCTGGAGAAAGGAATACTTAATGACTTAGTGACTTAAGTGCTACACACTGGGGGTGGGAGACAGGAAGGAGTAATGAGATAGTAATAAATGTAACTAATGATGTTGCCAGAAAAACACTGGAATGAAGTTCTTTCTTGAAAATTAGGACCTGGGCAAGAATGACTCCTCAGATGTAAATAGTGTCTATGACTTTGAATTTTCATTTGCCTGCTGGTGTACCAGACCAAAGTTGTGAGCTGAGCAAGTCCTCTCTCTCTGTCTCTCTCTCCTTCCTCTCTGTATGCACACTGAATTGATTAGTAAGTGACATGTCAGAAGACAGGAATGATGTCAATTGGGTCTTTCAAATCTAGGAATTTGAGGCTAATGAAATTAGTGTGGCCAGGGCTCTGCCAACAAGAATTAAGTCACTGCAACCACCCTGCAATGCATTTTCAGCCTCAGAGAAGCATCAGGGAGGAATTTCTGGAGATTTGTTTCTGAGCCTGTACAAAATAATACTCTCCTAATGCTAAGAAAGATTAAATGTAAATTAATTTTGACTATGAGTAACATATTTAAAAAATAATCAAAGAGTGGGGATGGCTTAATGTAGAGAGCTTACATAATATGGTGTCCAAAGGATAAATCTCCCCTGACCACTGTTTTATGGGCTATAAGTAAGATATATTATAGTGGAAAGTAATAGGCATGTTTTTATTCAAGGCTTCTCTGTTATTGACTTGAGAGCAAACACTCTGAGAGTATAAATTACTCTTGCTACATCCTGACTCTGAATGAACAATATTTCATGGCCAGTGACATGGTCTAAGCTGTAGACTTGAAATTGAATGACATCTGTTTCAGTTGCTTTGTTCCTTCAAAAGAACTAGATGGAAAAAGTGGCCAACTCGACTTTTGTTGGAGCATACTGCAAATCTAAACCTGTGGACCTTATACCATAAATGAAATACGTTTGTAAATTTCTAAATGTCATCCTGTTCATTGAAGTCTGAACATAATCTCAAACTTTTGGGGCATTTTACATATGCGTACCTAGTTTTTTTCTTCCTTCTTTCTTTTGCTCCCTCTTTTATGTCTTTCTCTCTATCTTATGTAATTGGGTAGAACTGTGTACCTAGGATGATGTGGTATTACTATAGTAGGAATTCTTTTTAAACGGCTCTAACCTACTGTTTTTAAAATTTCATAAATACAGGTGTCAGTGCCATTTGGAATAGGCTTTATAACAATCTCTGCCTCCACATTTACTGTGTTTCGGGAAATTTACCTAACAGATGGTGAGTGGGCAATTTTTAAAGGGGCATTTTTGAAAAGAGCAGAGAGGGAAGGAATAGAGGTAGGCTCATACTATATTTGAAGATACCTCCACGTTTATATTTTATGTATACATGCCCATAAAATTAAGATGTCTTTGGGCATTTTTCTCTTCAAAAATAATTGAAATAATGATGCCTTTGCTTCATTTTCATAAATATTTAGATTATAACAAATGATAAATGCTCCATTTCCTACACATATAGGTTGCATCATGGAATTAAAAGACCATAGCCAGATTACACAAAGTGTACTCTAATCTCAATTCTGCCATTCATTAGACTTGTTACTCTAAGTAAGTGGCTTAATTTTTCCAGGCCTCAGTTACTTCATCTGATTTTTTTTCTTTAAAAACACATGTTTCTAAGTCTTTGGTCTCTTTAGGTCATAATTTGGAGAAAACTCACTCTTGTCCAAATTCCATGACATGATATTTCCAGCTCCCACTTTGAACTTTGAGTGAGTTTATGGGAACTTTTAAAGAATATTTTCATAGGTGTCTTAATTGACATCTTAATGTCAGTCTAGCTCATTTCTCATATTCAGACTCTTTCCATTTTTCTTTTGCTGGTGTGCTCCTTAGTCATGTATATCAAGGCTGCTATTGAGAAAAATAACCTCTGGGTCAGCTTACTGTGTGGTCTTAAGACCTGGGGCAGGGGGCAAGGAGTGAGAGCTGTGGCATATATAG
Source organism: Proteles cristata cristata (assembly GCA_017311185.1). NCBI lineage: Eukaryota > Metazoa > Chordata > Mammalia > Carnivora > Hyaenidae > Proteles > Proteles cristata. Next base: position 374,408 of record JAESUZ010000201.1, on the reverse strand, counting down.
AGGCAGATCTAGCTGCTTTCATTATCCAGTGTTCTACCCCCTTTCATCTTGCAAAACATCAAACTTTCTTTTGGAAAACTGCTAGATAAGGACTTCCTGCTTCCTCCCTGGCTCCAGTACCCAGATGGAACTCAAGCAAAGGAGGTGATGGGTTCAGGTGTTGGTATCCGACCTTGGCCAGACCTATCAAAATCCTCCTCAAGACTTTTTTTTTGTCAGAGGAAAATAGGAAAATTGGCTCCTCTCTCTGGAATTTCTAATCTGGGGAAATACGACTCTGGGACTCCCAGTGGCCATCCAACACAAGACAAGACTTTCCGTAGCATAAAGTCATACAGAGGTAGGCAAGGTTGAGTGATGGAGAGAAAGCTCTATTGATATTCTGAAACTCTCAAACCCATTTGTATCTGAATCTAGCTGAATGCCTGAATTTTCAGTACTTGTTCTTAAAATAAATAATCAAAATTCCTGCTACTATTTTGAGTTTGTTTTCAGCCATGTGCAATTAAAAGCTTCCTAGCCAGGGGTGCCTGGGTGGTTCAGTTGGTTAAGCATCTGACTTAGGCCCATTCTGATCTTGCAGTTTGTGAGTTCTAGCCCTGCATCAGGCTCTATGCTAACCGCTTGGAGCCTGGAGCCTGCTTCAGGTTCTGTGTCTCCCTCTCTCTCTAGCCCTCCCCTGCTTGCACTTTGCCTCTCTCTCTCAATAATAAATAATAAACATTAAAAAAAATTTTAAACCCTCCTAGCCAACACAAGCAATTTCTTACCTTAATGTAAGGTTTGCTGACTGGCATTCACTAAGTGATTAATAATATATGATATTTTCTTTACTTTAAATATAATCTTTCTAGGCCAGGTTTGGAATATTCAAAACTGCATTCTTCCCCCTCTTCTCAACATTTGCTTTATTAACTTGAAGGATTTGTTATCATATCTTGATGCAATTGAGAGAGAAAGTGAACACTTCTGATGTAGAGTTCAGGATATAGACCTCCTATTTGGAAGCTTTGGAATCATACTTGCTTCCCTTCATTAAAGCAAATCTTTTGTTGATGTGTCCAGGGCAGAGAAGCATTTTCATGGCATAATGGAGTATAAAATACATTAAACTCCTGGGTCACTCTACAGTAAGCATCAAGCCTAACTACTTGTCCTCCTCTTTCACTTAAAGTAGTCAAAAAAAAAAAAAGAAAGAAAGAAAAGAAAAGAAAAGAAAAGAAAAGAAAAGAAAAGAAAAACAAACAGTCACAAACACATTTTCCCAACAACTAACCTGTATATGTGACTCATGGTTTAGAGGACAGTTATGCAACATATAGTCAGACCAATGAATTCATGGACCTCTTGTTAAATGGCACAGTAAATATATATATTTTACGCATGTAACAAAAGGAAAACAGAATCTTTTTGCAGGTAAATATCTGAGAAGAGTATTAGGGCAGCATTTACGATTACAGTATTTCTGTGTTTGACAAGAAACCTCCTCAGAGCCTGGAGCCTGTTTCAGTCTGTGACTCCCTCTCTCTCTGACCCTCCCCTGCTCATGCTGTCTCTCTCTCTCTCCTAAAAAATAAGTAAAACATTAAAAAAAAATTTTTAAGAAACCTCCTTTCAATTATATTTACTGCTAAATATTTCTTGGATCAAGTTAGTATAAGGTCAAAACTAAAGTAATATGAAGTTACAACAATATAGGAAACATATCTTATTTTATGAGAACTGAAGCTCTAATGTCTAGTGACCATAGTAATAATTTGATCTTTGCTATGAGCCATTATTGCCATACACTATAAGTACTTTATCTCATTTATTTCTTAAAATAGTTCTGCAAAAGGCATATTATCATCCCCACCATACAGCTGAAGAAAGAGTCTCATAGCCCAAAGTCACATGACTGGTAAGTGGTGAAGTCTAGATTCACAATCAGGTTTGTCTGATAGTACCCTGGTTGTTAACCACTATGAATGCTGTTCAACTGTTGCACAAATGTAGAAATACTTAAAATAATTATAATTCACCTACCCTGAAACTGTAGTGAAATTTGAAGACATCGAAGTGACTGATTGCTTAACCACATCCATTTCCAGAAAGAAATAATATTTTATTTGTTCTATGATGAGATTAATTCTGTAGGTCTGTTAAAACTCAAGCACACAAGTCCTCACACCCAAATGAAAGATGCTTGTTGCCTTTTATTCAACAAGTAGCCCTGTATGTAGGCAATAAATACATGGTAGACTTTTCATGCAAATAAAAGAGAAAAGGTGTTTCTCTTTGTCCTGATTCAGTGCCCGTCATTATGGATTATGATGGCTCTTCCTGAACTTTATTTCATTCACTCTACTCTTTCTACAAACCTCAAGTGGGGAAATCCATCATTCAGATATATGTGCCAAGTGAGAGAACTGTATTAATACAATTGCTGAAAGTCAAGTTGATAGAGTACAGGAAATACATCCTAATAAATGCAACATTAATGTTTGTGTGGGCCGTAGAGTGAGGGGAAGGAGAATTTTCAGTTTAATGGATTATTTTGCCTCTTGCTATGAAAGTGCTGCAGCTAAATAGTTTTATAATTGGTCATTTACAGAACTCTCCATCTCTGGATGTTGTGCTCTCTCCATTCTGCCGCTGCCAATTCTTACTCTTGTTCTTTTTGGAAGATAACAATGAAGCCACTTCAAGGGCGCACCCTGCTTTTCTGCCTTATTGTTTAGATGAAAATATTTCCATTTGTTAAAATAGTACTTAAACATTTTTATCAGGTTTTAAACTTGACTATGCTCTAAATGCAGTAGCATAGGCAGACATAATGCAGGATGGTGTTTTTGTTTTTGTTTTTGGGGGGTTTTTTTTGGAGAAAACTTACTTTCATCAAAGGAGTCATCAAAATTTTCATGTAGGGGTGAAGAATAAAATTCTGGAGTTAGATTTGAAATTAAATTCATCCTCACTATTTATTACCAGTCTCACTTTGATCAAACAAGTACATTTCTTATCAACTTTTTTATATTTGAAATGAGAGTGATATAAGTGTACTTGTCTGACATGTGAAGATTGCACAAAATATGCATGGAAATATTTTAGCACTGAGTTTAGCATGTGATGAATATTGAATACATTTAACAGCTATTATTTTATTATTATTATGCTATTACTAAATATAACTATTTCTTGAATGTCACTATTGCTAAATTTACTGTAAAATTACCATAATAATCCATGCTGAATTTTACTCTTTCTGTTCCTTTGTTTAAATAAAAAATATTACACATATATAGAGAGGGGAAAATATGTTAGTGGTACTATTCAGTGGAGTGAGAATTTCTGTGGTGCTGATTAAGGTGAATGAGAAATCCCATGGAATCAGATACCAGACAGACTAAGAGCAGTAGGCTTTGGAGTTAGCTAGCCCCAAGTTTCAAGTCCACTGTGACATTTTTGTAGCTCTAGAACCTCAAGGAACTTAAACTTTTTAAGTTTTTCCACTAGTTTCCTCATCTGTATTTTTTTCCAGAAATATTTATTAAGCATCCCCGTTGTGCACTGTTCTACTTGCTTGGACATATCAGTGACTAAAATAGACAGGAGTGCTCTCTCTGAACTCTCTCTCCCCCTCTCCCTGATGTCTTTCCTCCCCTCTCCTCTTCCCTTCCTCCTATCTCTTTTCTTCTGCCTCTCAGCTTACACTCTCACGTGGAAACAGATGGATGTTATAAATAAGTCCTACAGGATGTTAATTGATGAACCCTATGGAATAAGGAAAAGAACGTGAAGCATGCTGAGAAATGTTGGGTTGATAGTACTGGGAGGTGTACAGGTGGGTTCCATTTTTAACTATGGTCGTCAAGGTGGATTTCATAAGGTGACAGTTGACAAAGACATGAAGTGAGGGAATTGTCAGAATGGATTAGGGGAAGACCATCCCCTGTGAGCACGAACAACCAGTGCCAGAATACTAAGGCAGAAATATGCCTGGCAAGTTGGAGGAACATCAAAGATACCGCTATGGCTGAGTACGTCAGGAAGAGAAAGGGGCAGCAAAAGGACTTGAGATTGAGATATGACTGGGCAGATTGGGAAGCCTTGGGAGTCCTTGGAAGCCATCACACGTATTTTGTCTTACCTTAAGTGTAGGCAGTGAGTGGTGGGATTTTAGCATGATCTGTCTCTTGGCTTAAAACAATTAGTTTCATCTGTGGTATTGAGGATGGGGGAAAGAGTGGAATCAAGGATAATCTCAGGAGGTGATTACAGGTGCTTCAGATATGGTTGGTGGTGTCTTGGGCCAGGATTTTAGCAGCAGATGATTTAGGAAGTGATACATTTGGAAGATGGTATTTCCCTAGTTAATTGAATGGGAGATGTGAAAGGAAGAAAAAGGACAAGGTGAATCCAAGATGTGGGGCCTGAGCAATTGGAAAGGTGGGATTAATTACTATCACTTCAGATGGAAGAGGTTTGGAATAGAGCACATCTGGAGGATCAAAGATCAGATTTGGAGGTAGAAGATTTGATAAATTGTTTGACTTCCAAGTAGAGATGTTGAACGCACAGTTGGACATACAAGTCTGCAGTTATGAAGAAAAGTCTGGACTAGAGACACGTTTTCATAAAATGAAGATACTAAGAATGACTACATGAGAGTACTATTTTAAAGATTAAATGAGATAATGCAGTTAACACTGTGTGTTCCCCTAAAATTTAATATCTACTAGCTAAAGACAATTGTCTGAAATGAAAAAAAAAATCCTATAGTTTTTGCAGTAAAACTGAACAAAATGATGTCACAATGATTTTAACAGTATTTGTGACACAACTGTTTTAAGACACCATAACTACAAACATTCACAATAAATATTTCAGTCTCCTAACTTCCACTCTGAGACTGTAGCAGTAACTATATTTTGTAAGGTTTAAGTTAGTTGTGATAAGATATCTCTTTAATTAAAAGTAATTTTGAACTATCTAGTTCAGTGTCACTTTGTACATACATACATACATACACACACACATATATATAATGTATATAAAATATAAAACTCAATTGAGGATTTGCATCAATGATAAATATTTGACCCATGAACAATGTCAGGGTCAAAGGTAAAGTCCCCCACACAGTTAAAAATCCACATATAGCTTTTGAGTCCCCCAAAACTTAATACCCTACCATTTACCTGAAGTCTTAGCGAGGACATAGACATTTAATTAACACATATTTTGTATGTTATATGTATTATGTACTGTATTCTTAGGTTAAAGTAAACTAGAGAAAATAAAATATTACTAAGAAAATAATAAGGAAGAAGAAAGATATTACAGGGCTGTACTGCATTCATTGAAAAACCCCATACGTAAATGGACTCACACAGTTCAAACCTATATTGTTCAAAAGTCAATTGTAAGGAGAGTTTAAGCAGAGACCCAGGCAGTCAAGGAAAAATAATGGGCCTGTCTTATAGTATCCTTATGGGTACCTGCTTTGATCTATTTCACCAGGCATCTCATATCTCCCATTCACTCTGCAATTAAAAACATGGCAGGGAATATTTTATCTTACTGGTTTTGCTCTCCCTTTATGTTTTTACAAATCCTTTAACAGCCTTTGTAGCTTAACCAAAATTCTGTTTTTTATTCATTTGATTATCAGATACTGGCCTAAGCATGTCCTTATACTAAAAAATGCATGACCATGTTGTCTCTACACATCTATAATTGTATTTTAACACTATCATTATGTAAGCTATATTTTAATTGCAATTATAACAAATTTTATATCAACACATCCATTTCTAGTGTTCACGGGGAAAGCAGCATGTAGTAAATTTTATCAAAATATAGCATCTGAAGAACAGAACAGAGGGTAATTGTGTAATTCTGTATTCACTATAATTAAGTTCAGTGGAGTTGGCATAATAGAATTAAGATGAAAAAAAAAGCAACATTGAGGCACCATGGCTCTCTGTTGTAACAAACCCTTTTCACATCAGAGAACCTACACTTAGCATCTTTCTCTACAGAAATGGAGAAAGGAAGAGGCCTGAGGATGAAATAGAAGACACTAAAAGAGTAGGATTATGAAAAATAACATGGGAATGAAATATGCTTTTGAATTTGGTAGGTGGGGAAAATTTACTAGCATGTATTCCTGCTGTGACCGCATTTTCTGGAAAACTTAAACCCAATGTCAAATATGCTGTCTCACCTCCCTTGTAAATAAGGGATGTATCTTTGCTTCCTGTTTCTTGAAAATTGGTTGAAAAGATTATCACAAGAACTATATCATATGAGCAAAGTACATTGTTTTGAAATGACTGATACTCAGGTGTCACACTCCAAGCTTACTGTCTCTTTCTCTTAGATTTATTTAAGCTTGCAGTGCAGGAGTGGGTTATGGGAAAGATCACTGGAAGTTTTATATCTTCAGAGGGCAGTGTAGCATAATGGTTAAGATTATAGGCACCGGATATAGGTCAAATTCTTGCTTTCCACTTGCTGACTATATAAGCTGGACCAATTTACGTGATTATCTGCCCCTCAGTATTCCCATCTATAAGGTGAGGATAATATTCCATCCGTTTAGAACTCTTTTCAAGATTAAATGAAATTCCTCATGTCAAGCATTTAGTACAATGCCTAGAGCACAGCACGGTCTATTTATCATCACCATCATCATCATTACCATGCTAGTACTATCTCTCATATGCATCATTTCATTATCTCCTCCCCACCATTTCTATTTCTGTCATGTTTCTATACAAGGGTAGGGTTGTGACAGAGCATTAGTATCTGATCATTAGTCATCAAGGTGGCTGGACTTGGAGACTGCATTCACTGCTGCTCATTGAAACAATTCCTGTTTTGAAAACGGATGTCGCTGGATGTCGATGCCAAGCAGGGTCAAGGAGAGAGAATTTTCTCTCTTCATCCAGGAGATTGAAAGAAATATTCAAACCTCAGAAAGTGAAGTCAGGTAAAGGGCAAAATGGTTAATGTCATACTTTATGATTAAGAACAAGTCAGGCAGACTGAATTCGAACTCATTTCCATTATGTATTGACCAATGGGATGTTATGTGTTTTTGTAACTCCTGGGAGTTTACAGTTGATAAAAGGACCTACTGCATACCATTGTTGTATTAAGTGAGTAAAGCATTTAGCATATTGTTTGGCATATAATAATCACTTAATACTTTTTAACTTTCATAAATACTATCACTACTAATATTTTTAAGTAGTTGAATAAATCTGATATCCTTCCTTTTCTTAAATTAACATAATCATTTGAATAATCACCTTTTGTTTATTAAGGAGTGCTTATAAACCCTCATGAACACCAGAGGTCCTTCAACTCTACTCTTCATCAGACCTGTCCTAGGAGGGATAGAATCAATACCACCACTACCACCATCATCACTGCCATCATTGTCACTTAACTAACTATACTGAACACTTTCAGGCAGTGTGCCAGGCACCTAACTTGGCTCTGAATATGTATCTGTATCATGTTGTTCTCACAATCGGTGGGAGACCTGATTATCATCATCCCTGCTTTACAGATGAAGACACTGAGGTGTTAAAAAAATAAGCGTTTTGACCCATAGCAAGAGGTGGAGCTGATATTTAAACCTGTGGCTCTGTGACCTCAATGACCTGTAAATTTTATTATACTACATCCTGACAAAAAAATATGCTTCCAGCCACTTATGTGAGAGAATGCTTGATCCTCAAATTCCTGCATTCCCCATGCTGTCCTTACCTCAGTACAAGTGGGGAGAGGAAGGGACCTTTTCAAAGACCAGCCAAAGAGAAGTTTACTCCCTTTTGCCTTTTTTCAATCAATTAACCAATATTTTATTTCCACAAGAATCCCCACATGTTATTTTTGGTACTTACCTTAGCCTTTTAGTATTCTTACATTCTATACGTGACTCATTTACCCTATTACATGTTAATTTATTTGAGGTCAAGTATAAGATCTTATCCTGAAACACAATTTTATCCCAGTAGTGTCTAACTCTGTGCTTTTCTTTTTATAGTTTATAGTGCATCTGCAAATATTTATTTGAATTTTGTTGAATTATGTTCATCGATAGTGCATTAAAAGTTATATAGAGAGAACTTTGTTGTAAAGAAAACCTAAATTTCTAGCTGGTTATTTTTATAGGATTATTCTAGAAATTAGAGATCTTCAGGTTGTTTTATTTTTAGATTAAGTACTTCATATTACCTTATTTTAACATATAATAATGTAGCTGTATTGTCTGTATCAAGCCTATAAGTCTTCCCTGGCTTGTAACTTAGCTTGTTGATTGTCTGTTGTTGATTTTTCCATTTACAATGACATTATGTGATCCTGGCAAGGGTGGGGCTGGGTCAGAAGGAACATCTTAGAGCCACAAATTGATTTTCTAAAGAACTAACATAAAGAACTAGAGTTTCTTTCATATTTTGCAGAACACAAGAATTTTATTTTTAGAATTCTGTTCATTCAAGAAGTATGACTCTATTTTCAAAATGCTATCCTAATTTGTTAATCTTCTTCTCCTTAGTCTTAATGAGAAGAGAGTAGGCTGAAGTGAAAAGGTCATTATGACCATTGGGACCACTGAGGTAGGGGTCGGTCACTGAGTTTTGTTTTCATCTGTCTTCTGTTAGCTTATGTCTTGAGTGCTGACTAGGTTCAAGGTACTTAACTAACCGTTGTAAATGGGTTGTGTCATATAATCCCCTGATAGTCATACAGGAAAAATATGTATTTCTATGATCCCCCATAATGCACACATGGAACAGAGCCTCAGAGGTAGTTATTTCATTAAAATATTATAGAAGTTGAACTTGGATTCAGGTCTGTTTGACTCCCAAATCAATGATTTTTACAACTGTATTAAGGTTATATAACTTTGTTAGTGTGGACTAGAATGTTTCTAAAATTTTCTCAGCTCTAACTTTTTATAGTTAAGTGTTTGATTGTAAGTTTAACAGGGATAAGGAGAGATAGGTAGGAATTCCAGCATACTGAATGTTTTTTTCTTCATATCTATATATAGAGAGAGATATATAAACACCTATATATGTATAAAACTATTCATGTTTAAGAACAATTTTAAATTGAGAAAATATATATATTTTTATTTAAATTTTGGTTTCTGCTAATGAGTAGCAAATGAAGTTATTAGCACAGATAGTACAGATATACACACAGCAGAGAAATAGCCAATCAGATTTAATTTAGTAGCTTCCTTTTTTTTTTTTTTTTTGTAGATTTGTGGTTGTTATTTTATGTCTACAGATAATTTGTTGAAGAAAATATTACACAAAATTAAATTTATTTAACAATAGTACAGTGTGTCTCAAATGTCTTAGTACATGTTTATTTTATTTATTTATTTTTTTTATGTTTTTATTTATTTCTAGGAGAGAGAGAGAGAGACAGGGTGAGCAGGGGAGGGTCAGAGAGAGAGGGAGTCACAGACTGAAACAGGCTCCAGGCTCTGAGCTGGCAGTCAGCACAGAGCCCGATGCGGGGCTCGAACCCACGATCCGTGAGATCATGACCCAAGCGAAAGTCGGACGCTCAACAGACTAAGCCACCCAGGCGCCCCTCTTAGTACATGTTTAATCTTTAATATGGAATATATGGAATTATAGACATACCCTAAAGAAATAATTTGAAGGTTGAATTATATATATGTATTTAATTGTATTTATCTCTGTCTCTGAAGATGGACAATACTGACTGAAACACAGAAAGTTAAAAAAAATGTATTATCTAGAATGATGAAACCTGAAAAAATTGCAAAGAAATTCAAAGAAATAAACTTTTTTTAAAAAAACTTCTTCCCACAGAGCCTGATACGGGGCTGGAACTCACAAATTATGATATCATGAATTGAGCTAAAATCAAGAGTCGAACCCTTAACCAAGGGTTAAGCCACCCAGACATCCTAAAGAATTAAACTTCTAAATAGTGTTTGTGTGTATATGTGTGTATGTATATGTATATGTGTGTGTGAGTGTGTAGTATTTCTTCTTCTGAAGGAATTAATCTCAAAGCTCTACTAAGACTTTTCAGACACCATTTAATGAGCAACTATTTTGTGCCTGATACTGCTCTATGCACTAGAGATTCTAGAATAATAATAATAATAATAACAACAACAACAATAATAAAAATACAAATTTTCAAAGACCTACCTTCCAAGTAAAGTCCACCGGGCAAACAGAGTGAGCCTCACATTAGAAATTACAGTGATTCTCAAATATTAATGTCCTGAAAAATCATGGCAGGCAGGCTAACCAGTCAGTTCTTTTTTTCTTAATGTTAATTTATTTTTGAGAGAGAGAAAGAGGAAGCTAGGGAGGAGCAAAGAGCCCAAACAGAAGATCTGAAGCAGGCTGTGTACTGAAAGCACAGAGCTCCATGTGGGGATCAAATTCAGAAACTGTGAGATCATGACCTGAGCCGAAGTTGGACTCTTAACCAGCTGAGCTACCCAGGTGCCCCAAACCAGGCCGATTCTTGATCCCCTTCTCCAGTTAGTCAGGTGTGAGGTCTGGGTAATTCTGTCTTTGGTGAGCACCTCCGAGAGAGTCTGAGATGGATGTCCCCAGTTATCCTCAGTCTTTGGGGTGAGGATAATGGGGACACAAACACATTACCCATCTGGTATGTGTGTTGTAAGGAGGGGTGGGGTATGAGGGCTTCCAGAGGAACCAGCCCTCCCCACACACCTACCCCAAGCAAGTATGCTTATTAGGAGTCTAAAACAAGAGTATAAGTATGGTTTGGTGAGAAGCATTCTAGAAACCTGGGGTTAGAATTCTCTATCACTTAGTAATGAAATTTGTGGAACTAACAGAAAGAGTGACTTACCTGACTTTTTGCATGTGAAAAGAAGTTTGGAGATAGTCCCTTTAGTGTTACTTCTGTTGCTGAAGAAGTACCAGCAAGGGACACGGTTCTCTCCACCTTTCAGCTCCCACATCTCTGGCATGTCACTGTGATCCCTATACTTACAAGGTGACTACTGACTCTCTACAGTGCTTTAACCATCAGGCAGGAAAAAAGAAGAGGGGGGAAAGGAAAGAAAGACAAAGACAGATAAAAAGTGTGTGTTGGGGTGCTGGGTGGCTCAGTCCATTGAACTTCTGACTTAGGTTCAGGTCATAATTTTATAGTTGGTGAATTTGAGCCCCCAGCATCAGGCTCTCTGCTGTCTGCTCAGAGCCCACTTCTGATCCTCTGTCCCTCTGTCTCACTGTCCCTCACCTGCTCACGAGCTCTCTCAAAAATAAGTAAATGTTAAAAAATAAAAGAATGTGTTGTGCATGTGTGTGTGTGTGTGTGTGTGTGTGTGTGTGTGTGTGTGTGTGTTGTGGGAGGGCACGAATATCAGGGCTACAGAAAGGCAGTGTCTAAATCAGCAAATTATTTTCTACAGATCTTCAGCAGACTTCCATTTAGATCTGTAGCAGCTAAAGCAGCTGACTAACTTACCTTCAGGACAATGAGCTCCACTAAACCAGGGCTCTGATAGGAATAGGGAGAGAGTGTTTACTGATTAGACAACTAGCGGTCAGCACAGATTTCCTCCCCACAATTGCAAACAAATACCTCCCCCCAACTGTATTTTATTTCATATATTGTACTTTAAGAATGGTGGGAAACTTTACTTATCTGTAAATAGCTTCTTAGAAAGGGTACAATTATATAATTATACAACCCCCTGGAGACCTCCTTTCTTCTTAAAACTCTTTGAAAACTGTTCAAGGTTGAGGACATTTTGATCTTAATTTAGTAACTTGAAGTTGATTATCCTGGAACGACATCCTCTCTCTGCAGATGTTCTCTCAGACTTTAAAAAATTCTAGAAGAAGTGGACAGAGATGTTTTATGGTACATATATAAGTGATATGAATCTCTTCAAAATAAAATTCATTTAGGGACCAAAAAGCATTCATGTCTGCAATTTTTTTCTTCTTTACACTTTCACAAATTTTCCTTTCTAAAATGCCTTTGAACAAATCTGGTAGATATCATGTATCCATTTCTCCTGTCTGAATTCTTTATAACTAAACTTTCTTCAGCCTGCTCTCTCTCATTCCTCTGTTGAAAGCATTTCTCTGGATCCTCACCTCTTCATCTTATCTCATATTTGAACTCCTATCTTAAGCTAAAGTGGTAGTGCTCTATGACTTCTCCAGGCCTGGAAGAACCTCCTTTTGTGGACAAAAGAAAGAAAAAAAGTAGATTTACTGGTTAACTGAGAAGCTAAGCAATATGTGGAGTGTTTCTGAGCATTAAAAAGTAAGAAAAATAAAAGCACTGGAAGAATCTGAGAGATGGGCTTCTTCAAATACTTTATTTTACAAATGAAGGAATTGAGGTCTAAAAGAAAAATGCACTAAACTCTAAGTGATAAACTGTCAGTCTCAGTGGTGTGACACATTGGAAGTTTATTACCCACCCACTCACTCGGTAGTTCAGTATGGACTTTTGTTGTTCTAAGGTCTGTTTTCTGCTCTATGATTCAGGAACCCACCACATCCATCATGTGCCTTTCCATTTGTCTCAAAAGGGAAAGGGGAGAGGAAGTTGCAAGCTCAAGACCCATTATCTTTGAAATATAAACTCTTCACATCACTTTTAGCCACATTCTTTGGGAACTAACCAATAATGTGACCACACACAATTGCAAATGGAGATGGGGGATGTTGTTCCTGGCCTTATTTATAAAAATGGCATTTGAAGTTGCATGCTTGCCATCTGATAAGCAGATTAATATTTAGTATGAAATGCTGATTATCAAGAACATGCTAAGATAGCGCTTGTAGCATGAAGTGAGGGGTCGTGGGAGGGGGGCAGCTCTGTTCCCTCCAAAACCAAGTAGGGATTTAAACTCTGGAACTCCTGCTTGGGATGTCTTGAAACAATCAGCTTAAGTAGTATGTGTTGTGTAGGATGAGTAGGTTGAGAAGCTGAAGCATTTATCCTTTGTCCTTTCAAAAAATGGGCGGAAAATGTTGTCCAGCAGAGGTGACCAAACTGAGATCTTTCATAGTCCTTAAAGTCAGTGGGAGACAAAATGTTGATATAAATTATACTCTTAACAGTATCAATGAGGGTGACATTTTGTCCTTTAAATGACCTAATATGTTCTTGTAGTATACTGCCCATTGGTAAATAGGCAAGGTATTTGGCAGATCTATCCATTATAATGAATGAATGGATGCTCACCTTTTGAAAAGTTGAAACTGTATCAATTTGTCATGAACAGTGGCTACTTGTTCTGCTTTATTCCCTAAGGTAGACCTAGATGACATTGTGGGCAGTAAGATGCTGCTACATTTCATGCCTAGAGCTGTCCAAAACTTGAAGAAAGTGCCTCATTAGGTAGTTAGCTCCTTGTTACTGAGAATATTAAAGTAGATGTGTATGATCAGCTAATTAAAGAAACTATAATCTCTACAACTGTTGTATTCACTAGAGCATCCAATTACTCTAAAAAAGTTCTAATGATGCATTAAGATGGTTTTGATTTTGATTAGTTGTGCTCTTCTAATTATATTATCCATCACCATTTTGACCACTAAAACATGCCTTTGTTCTCTTGTAACCTAGCTATGTGGTCTTGGGCAAGTCACTAACCTTCTTGGATACATTTATTTATTTATTTATTTATTTATTTTTAATGCTTTATTTATTTCTTTTTTAAATTTTTTTAAATGTTTTATTTATTTTTAGGAGAGAGAGAGAGACAGCGTGAGCAGGGAAGGGTCAGAGAGAGAGGGAGTCACAGACTGAAACAGGCTCAGGCTCTGAGCTGGCAGTCAGCACAGAGCCCGACCCGGGGCTCGAACCCACCAACCGCGAGATTATGACCCAAGCGAAAGTCGGACGCTTAACCGACTAAGCCACCCAGGCGCCCCTGTTGTTTTATTTATTTCTGAGAGAGAGACAGTGTGAACAGGGGAGGATCAGAGAGAGAGGGAGACACAGAATCTGAAACAGGTTCCAGGCTCTGAGCTGTCAGCACAGAGCCTGATGCGGGGCTCAAACCCACAAACCATGAGATCATGACCTGTGCCAAAGCTGGACGCTTAACCGACTGAGCCACCCAGGCACCCCTGGATACAATTTTTTAATATGAAATAGAAATAAGCTTTGAAGGACTGCAGAAAGATGAGATGTACTGTTTATAAAATCCTTAGTGTATACGCTAGTCCGTGATACCCTACTTGGTTAATTATAAATGTTGTTGATTTTATTTTTAATTTTATGACCAAACATTAATCTTTGTATGCAGAACCCTAAAATTTGTTCTGTGAGTAGAGGACTTTGGCAACTCAGAAAGCTATTTGGATTCCTCCACTACTGCCCATATACATTTCACTTCTCTTCCTAGAATCTTTATATTAATAGAATAAATGATGCTTCGTATGATGAATCCAAGATGATGAGAAACTAAGGTTTAATATAAACCTGGAATATGGCTGGATTTCCATGCCCACTGCAAATGTGAGAAAGACATTATTCCCACACTTTAAGGAGGTGGTGTAAAGAATAACCAACTTGAGGAGAGACTGGGGTGAGAAATGAAAGACCTCATTCCCTGCTGTGTTTACCCCAGAGCTGCCCACAGAGACTTTTAAATTCTGCAGCAGGAATTCCCACCTTATAGCCTTATAGTTAAAAGTAAATTATAACATGTAATTGATACAGTAATAAATGTTATAATAAATACCATTTAATGTTTACTTTGTGTTACACATTTTACAGTCATAGCAACTTGAGGGATATATTGTAATGGTTAAGAGTGTAGTTTTATGAGGGCACCTGGCTGGCTCAATCGGAATCTTGATTTCGACCCAGGTCCTGATCTCAAAGTTCATGAGTTTGAGTCCCACATCAAGTCTTGCATTGGGCTCCATGCTGAAAGTGCAGAGCTTGCTTGGAATTCTCTCTTTCTCTCTCTCTCCCTTTCAAAAATAAATAAGTAAACTTTGGGGCACCTGGGTGGCTTAGTCGGATAAGCGTCCAACTTCGGCTCAGGTCTTGATCTCACGATTTGTGAGTTCGGGCCCCATGTTGGGCTCTGTGCTGACAGCCAGCTCGGAGCCTGGAGCATGTTTCGGATTCTGTGTCTCCCTCTCTCTCTAACCCTCCTCTGTTCATGCTGTCTCTCTCTCTCTCTCTCTCTCAGAAATAAAAAGAATATTAAAAATTTTTTAAAAATAAGTAAACTTTAAAAATTTTTTAGAAAAGAGTGTTGTTTGTTTTTTTGAGTTAGATAATCCTGGGATGGAATCTTACCCTCCTTACTTCTTCTTTTTTCACTTTTATTAAAGTATAATTGACAAACACATCAAATTTACATTGTGATGATTCAGGTATATGTATACATTTTGAAAGGAGTATCTCCATTGAGTTAACACATCCAACACCTCACAAATTTAACTTTACGGTGCATTGGAGAAAACACATTCTACTCCCTTAACAAATTTCAGTTATCTAGTTCACTATTATCAACTATAGCCACCATGTTATACATTAGATCCTCAGGCCATATTTATCTTATAGCTAAAAGTTTGTAACCTTTTAGCAACCTCTCCCTATTTCCCCTACCCTCTAGCCTCTGGCACCACTTTTCTGCTCTGTTTTAGTACACTTTTTAGCTCTGTTTCTGCTCTGTTTCCCCTACCCTCTAGCCTCTGGCACCACTTTTCTGCTCTGTTTTAGTACACTTTCTACCTTCCTTCCTCTTCCTTCTTCTTCCCTTCCTTCCCTTTCCTTTTCTTTTCCTCCTCTTCCCTCCTCTCCCCCTCCTCCACTCCCTTCCCCTCCCCGATCTTACCTATAAATTATTCCATGTAGTATTTGCCTTTATCTGGCTTATTTCACTTTGCATAATGCCACCTGCAGGTTCATTTATGTTGTCACAAAGGGCAAAAATCTCCTTTTTTAGGCTAAATAATATCCCATCACTTCTTCCCTGAGTGACTTTGGGTACATTATATTTTGTAGGCCTTGTTTTTTTTTTTTCTATAAAAAACTATGCTAACAAGTTTTTTCTGATACATGAAACAGTTGCTGAATCAACAAATACTTAGTTGAGAGAATAAAAGTAACATTTAGCACTGTATTAACAACTACTATTTTCTTCCTGTTAATTTTTATAATAAATTATAAAATAATGATAATAATAGTACTAATTTCATAACATGATTACGATGTATCACTTCCCATATATTATTTCCCTTAATCTGTATCACAAGTCACTATATAGATATTACTTTTTCACAATTTTTCCTTCAGAGGAAATTGAAGCTCTAAAAGATTGAGTAACTTTCTCAAGATAAACACTCAGGTCTGATTCACTCTAAAACTGTGTTCTTAACTACTCTGTGTATATAATTCCACATCTCAATGTGTTGGTTGTTGTTGTTTTTAACTTCCAAGCATCTGATCTGAAATTCCTTTCTTTATTTGGGTAATTTTCCACTTTGTGAGCCTTGGTGAGAAACAGAGCCTCCTATTATACAAGCTGAAAATACCAGATACATTGTTTACTCTCTACTCTCGTACTCGGTCTCCCTTACAGCTGGAAGACAGTCAAGTGACCTAGAGTTGGCCAGTTACACCCATGTCCTAGATTTTGAGTTAGAAATAAATGATGGGGGGTGGTAGGGGGGTGATGGACATGGAGGAGGGCACTTGTGGGGATGAGCACTGGGTTGTATATGGAAACCAATTTGACAATAAACTATTAAGGAAAAGAAAGAAATGATGTGAAGAATCAAGGACACAAGTACACATCAGCCTCCTATACTCTTTCTGCTGGGTCAGCATGGCAAGTGGGGACATGTATTGCTTGGCGTGATTATTTAATTTCAATAGAATAGCCTTGGTTTCTGGTTGTTTAGTTTGTTTCTAGTTACTGAGACCTAACCAATAAATCTTTCAGAAATTTTCTTTTCTGCTCAAATCAGCCATACCTGGTCTCCTGTTGTTTGCAAAGAAGAACTTCCCTGATATACAATGGTGACCTACTTTTCCAGTCAGATGTAACATAATTCCTGTCAGGGGCAGAGGGCAGGAAAGTTCCCTGAACATCTGAACACGGGAAAAATGACCTAAGGAAGAAGAATTTCAACCTCTGCTTGTGTTGTCATTTATCTTCCACTGCCTTGGTTTCACAGATCACATTCTAAGTAAGTACCATGTCCTTCACCTGTTATACACAGGTTAAGTGAACCCACCACTGCCAATTCAGAGACTCACTGAGTTGTACCATGTACAGTCTAAGATTTGAGGGGCTTCACTCAGTTTTGTTGCCACTTGAGACTACATTGGTCCTCTCTTTTGGAAACAGCTTCTGTGTGTGACAAGAATATGCTTAACTAAAACATAAACAGATAGAAGTCAAAGATGCTACAATTAGCTACAGGGGGGAAAAAAGCATAGGGACTTATGTTTTCTACTTTTACTAATGTTAAGGCCCCACATAGAATATGAGTCCTTGAAGGGAAAGGTGAACTTGGCTTGGCAGTGTTAAACTTCCATGTGACAATATGTCCTTGAGCTGTGGTGATGATGATGATGATGATGATGGATAGATAGATAGATAGATAGATAGATAGATAGATAGATAGATGATAGAATCAGTAACATTTGTCAATGTTTCCTGGGTGAAAAGCACATCATTCGAATGACTTTTTACCTTTACGACAACCCTGTAAATTCAGAGAAATTATTCCAGATTCTTCACAGTTCCCAAAAAATTAGCAGTGTGACCTAGATCTCAATTGGGTGATAGAACAATCAGAACTGAACACTAGGTCTGCCTGAATTCCTAACTTGTGATCTTAGTAATTATAGACCCAATACAAAGTCATTTAAATGTGGCCACAGCTGGGGCTCCTGGGTGGCTCGGTCTGTTAAGCTTCTGACTTTGGCTCAGTTCATGATCTCAAGAGTAGTAAGTTCAAGTTCCACATTTGAGCCCCTCCGTGGACTCCATGCTGAAGGTGCAGAGGCTGCTTGGGATTCTCTCTCTCTTTCTCTTTCTCTCTCTGCTCCTTCCACACTCTTTCACTCTCTCAAAATAAATAAATGGGGGTGCCTGGGTGGCTGCGGTGTCCAACTTCCAGTTTTCATGTATTTGAGCCCCTTGTAGGGTTGTGTGCTGGCAGTGCAGAGCCTTATTGGGATTCTCTCTTTCCTTCTCTCTTTGTCCGCCCCTCCCCCCCCGCCCAACATGCTGTCTCTCTCTAAATAATAATAATAACAATAAGTAAATAAATACAAAACTTAAAAAATGTTTTCATAGTAATGAAACATGTATCTGTTTTTGAGATTCTAATTCAGAAGCTGTGAAGTTAAGTGAAGAGCATTTGAGTATGGTTGAACTAAGATATTTATATAGATAATAGATAATATAAGGAAAGTTGTTTAAAAGTGTATTCGCATATTGTGCTGCACTGCCCTATCTGTGATTGTTTAACTTTGACTAACTCATTAATGCAAACCCTTTTCTGATTTCTAACCTTACTCATCTCTTATATAATATTTGATTAAATTGAAGTAACTATCGTTGTTCTTTCCCACAGACACCAGTTTAATGTGTAAAACATGCTCACCATCTTGTGAATATATTCCTTACTTATTCAATGTCTGAGGAAGAACTAGAGAGAAAAAAAGACACATAAATCTCCTAACATATGAAATATGGTATCATTTTTATATCCTTTATATTGTTAATCTCTTAGAATTTACTAATCTTCATTAATTTTTTTGGTGTAAAAATCCCATTCACAATGCATTTTTACACATGGGTTATTATTTATATTCTGTTTTATAGAATTAGCCATTATAGGCTATTGATAAACTCATCAGGCCCTATATTTTCATTCTAAAATCAAGAAAATAAGATGGAGAGTGAAAGATCTATGTGTATCTTTTCATTGGTGAGATGAGGGACTAACCTTAATATCACTCTTTTATCATTCCTTCTAAATTGTTCATTCTTAGGGCACCTGGGTGGCTCAGTCAGTTAAGCGTCTGACTTCAATTCAGGTCATGATCTCTCAGTTTGTGAGTTTGAGCCCCATGTTGGGCTCTCTACTGACAACTCAGAGCCTGGAGCCTGCTTCAGATTTTGTTTCTCCCTCTCTCTCTGCCCCTCCCCTGCTCATACTCTGTCTCTGTCTCTCTCAGAAATGAATGAACATTAAAAATTTTTTTTATTTGTACATTCTTTCTTTGGTACATATGAGTCTATTAGGGCAAAGAGCAATCTGAGGGAAAAACTTAAGCAAATGGAAAGATTTTAGGTTATGGTAAGATCAAGCATATTTTTTTTCCAATAATGAGAAAAAAAATCTTCTTGGAAGTTCAACTTTACCATAAGTTCCACACTGAAAATCTTTCTACTTATAAATGTAATTTCCCACAAAATTCAGGGAAATTTTACTAGTAGAGACTGGTGTTGAATATACCCACTTCATTTCTCTATGCCTTTTTTCTTCCCCTTGCTGTCTTGATGT
The DNA here is from genome assembly GCA_017311185.1 of Proteles cristata cristata. Taxonomy (NCBI): domain Eukaryota; kingdom Metazoa; phylum Chordata; class Mammalia; order Carnivora; family Hyaenidae; genus Proteles; species Proteles cristata. Next base: position 354,858 of record JAESUZ010000201.1, on the reverse strand, counting down.
TAAAATCCACAGTAGAGTCACATAGTAAGCTGTTTAAGAGATTAATATGGCATTTGATCTAAGTCTCCCAACTAAGTTTTAGACAGGAATTCTACAAAAGTCACATGGGGGAAAATGTGAAAATATTATTATGTTGTCAGAAGTACTAAAATAATAAAAGTAAATCTTATTTCTGGCTAATAAAATATCATCTCTTAAGTGATGCTATATTATTATAGAAAAGCAATGTATACACCTATCCTCTTCTGAAAATGCTAAGGAATGGGGACAAATGAACTAACTTAATTGTTTTGGATTCAAGTTGTAGTTTTTAGTAGCCATCCATTTTAGTGAGTTTTCTGAAGTGAACGTAATTCAGTTACCATCTCCACTAAATATGCTATTGTGTAAATTTACACACAAAAATATTGCATATATTATTTTAAAAAATTTTTATAAATATGTTTGTCATTGTTATTATTCCCACTAATATATTATACATTATGTTTATCTTTTATGGTTTGAAAAGAGAATATATGTTCAAACTCATTCAAATATTTATTTGGTGTCTACTAAGAGCCAGGCACTCCGCTAGGCAGTAGAGTTACTGCATTAGAGTTGGAAAATGTCCTTGTCTTCTTGAACTGATATTGCTCTAAAAGAATTACCGGGTCAAACTAAGTCAAACAGTTTCTTTACTGCAGAGCTTCTGAAGAGTCTTGTGAATTATGAGTCTCTGAGAAGTCGATGTTGTGGGCAGCCAGTCCCAAATTTGTTTGAAATGAACCCTTTCCTTAATGGACCTTTTTTTTCCCAAGCTTATGTATTTTTGAGAGAGAGAGAATGAGCACGAGTAAGGGAGGGGCAGAGAGAGAGAGAGAGAGAGAGAGAGAGAATACCAAGCAGGCAGAAACTGTGAGATCATGACCTGAGCTGAAATGAAGAGTCAGACACTTAACTGACTGAGCCACCCAGGCGTCCCTACTTTATTTACTCTGTCATAGGATTTGTGATCCACTGAACACACTTGAAGATATATCTGTATTCTGTAATGGTTGGTTAATTACTTTCTATGATGCAACTGTAAACTGATATGACATTACTGGTTTTTGTGTGTGTGTGTGTGAAGAATGCAATGATATACAATGATGTACATTCGGATTATAAGGGAGTTGAGTTTCTTTTCACTTAAAAAAATACATACACACATATACATATATTTATATATAAGATATATTTTATCTAGTATGCAATGTTCTCTGAGGAGGGTAAAGTTGTTTTCATCTTGGCAGCTCATAACAGGTTTAACTGAGCAAGAGAATGTAAGCTGAGCAGAGTTTCAGTAAGTTATTTGATCCTAACTGTTGGGTAAAATCAGGCATTTCCACTGGTCAGTCTGACGTTAATGGAACAACATTCCATCTGGAGGGAATAGTACGATCAAACATGTATTGGTGGGGATTGCCAGATTGTAATATTCCAGTACCTGGAAAGTATTGAAACATCTGCTCTCTCCATGGTCTAGAAAGTCAAATCTCAAGTGAAATGCAAGTATAACAGAGGCCAATGCTGTTTGCTTTGCATACTGCTGTGATTCTATAGTGTGCAACAGTGTAGGAAACTGTGTATTATTGTTATCAGAGAGGGTTCCTAGTCTCAGGAGTGGAGAAAAGAAGCTTCTCTTCCTGTGTTTCTGCTCTCCGCTCCTGAGCCAGAGAAGCTGCCAACATCACCGACCTCATCCTAGGGATCTGTCTACAGGGAGGGTGTCAAGGGTCACGCTGGTGAAAGGTAGTTAGAAGTTGAAGGAAGGACTTAAAGATAGGCTATAACTTTTGTATACTTTCTATACCTTTTACAGTAAAGATGTCATTCAGTGATCCCCATTATGATTTTCCCCCTTTTGTGTGGCAGAACTTTAGAGGTAAAACCGATACAAGATTGTTGAACTGTCTTAAAATTCTAGCTCCTTGAGCAGGACCTAACAACAGTTTTTCAGTAATCTTAATAACCACACTCATAATAATGACTATCAGATTAACTGCTGTTTGGTGCCAAAATACATTACCATATTTTTTTCCTTCAGCTTTACAACTTGGGTTCTATTATTATTTCCATTTTACAGATTAGAAAAGAGGTTCAGAGTTGCAAAGTCACTTGACCAAGGATTACACAGTTAGTAAGAGATAAATTTGTGCCCTTTCTCTTTGATCCTACAATTCTTCAAAACATACCTAAGGACACTTGAATGAATTAATAAATAAATCCTTATAATCACGCAGACCAGGCCATTAAGTGCAGCATAGTGGGGGAATGGCATAATAATAGTTGGACATTTGACACCTGAATTTACTTGCACTGAATTTTCTAAATGATGTTTAGTTGATGGCTTCATGATTACTACCATGTAATAGAAAAGGGCAAATTTTGGTGTTTAGGGTAAGATCTCACATTGAGCAGAATAAGTTTTTATTTCTTGACTAATATGATATGAGTAACAGATGACTTTGACATGCCATCTAGAAGTGCTCCTGTGTAGTTCATCATGTCACCCTGGCCAATAATTTAAAAACGTTCAGAGTTGATAATATATGCAGCCATACAGCATATTTCTAATCAATGCAAATAAAATTTTTCCTATGCTAAACCCAGAGTTAAATTATAACACACAGCATTAGATTAATGGGCCATTTTTTCATCATCACTTTGTTAAATTACTTGGTTTGGAAACCATTCAGAAGGATGTGAATTGGAGCTGTGCTGAGCAGTTGGAATGAGGTTTTGACTGTGATAAAAGTATTCCCGGGGAGGCTGGGTGGCTCAGTCAGTTAAGCATCTGACTTCTGCTCAGGTCATGATCTCACAGTTCATGGGTTCAAGCCCTGCATTGGGCTCTGTGCTGACAGCTAGCTCAGAGCCCGGAGCCTGTTTTGGATTCTGTATCTCCCTCTCTCTCTGACCGTCCCCTGCTCATGCTGTCTCTCTATCTCCCTCTCTCAGAAATAAATAAAACATTCATTTTTTTTTTTAAAGGAAAGTATTCCCACCTCTGACCCCTACTTCCAGCTTCTCAGGAAGAAAGGGAAAATTTCTTCTAGAAAAAAAATATCTCATACTTATAAGCTGGCTCATATATCAGAGAGTATTATGTCTTCTAAGGAAAACCCATCTTGGTATATAAAATATTTTTTACCTGCCCTTTATAAAATGAACACTGCTTCTGAGGCGAGGTATTTTTCTCTTAGGTTTGTGGATCACTTTTGTGAACATATTCTGCTTGAGACTAAGTTTGAATCCACTATATCTCCATAATGCAGTGCATCTAAGTGATGTACATGATCTAAAACGCAAACTCATTGAGGGGAGACACTCTATGCATCATTGGTGTATTCATGGAGCTGTGCTTAGTGTCTAGCATTTAGGAAATGCTATTTTCAGTAAGTATTTGTGCTGAATAATGTGTGGTTCTAATGAGCAAAGCCTGGCTTCCCATTTTAGAGAGGCAGAGTACCCACACTTTTGTTTTGTGACTATTGAGTACCAGAATCTTGCAGCGTTATTCTTCAGTTCTCTTTGTGAGTTTCCTGAAAGGACATTTCCTGGTCCTTAGAATACCCATCTCCTCCTGTTTTCCTGGAGGGATAACTCTTCTTTGTAAAAGTGTTTCATCCCATTAGTGAATGGGATAGAACTTATTACCTCCCTGTGAAGAGCATTTGTTTCCCCTAGAACTGCACTTCTCCACCGGTGTATATATGTACACACATAAACAGCCATGTAGCATATATGCTCTATTACAATAGTTTTCCTATTCTACCATACTTACTTGTTAAGTTCTGCTTCCTCAGAACAGGTTTTTAAGTGTGGTGCATTTCTTTTTTACATTTATCATTAGCTAATTATTCTAACACCTAAAATGATGGCTGAGTTGGATCACATTGTATAGATAATATATAGACAATAATTCTTCTTTGTTCTTCTGACTTTGACCTAGGGATTCAGCTGGAAACTACCCTTAAAATTTTTGTACTTCGTACTGTTGAACAGCTTCTTAAGTCATTGTATATGGGAAGCAACCTGGATTAGGGGTTCTCAAAGTGTGGTACCTGGACTAGCACATCAGCTTGTCCTAGGAATTAATTCAATATCAAATTCTTGGGCCTGCTCCACAGCTACAGAATCAGACAGTCTGGGGGGTCAGGCCCAGTATTTGTATTTTAACAAGCCCTCCAGGTGACTCTCATGCATGCTCAAGTTTGTAAACCTCTGGCTCAGACATGGAGCTTTTGGTTTAGGCTTTGGACATATTTGAGTCCTAAGCTCCGCTAGGCTACTGGGATGATCACGAGCAAGCTATTCCTGATGACTTCTTACTACTTTTGTGCCTCACTTAGTTTACAGTGAGTTAATTAAATTAGACTAATACATGAAGTGCTTTCAATAAAATGACCAAAACATAGTATCTGTTCAATAAACTCTAGTTGTTACCATTATCATCAATCAGAACTTTTAAACTCATGTTGAAGACACTTTCTAATAAATGTAATCATGCAGTGTAAAAATTAGCAGCTTAGTAAAGCCTATTAAGGTTTTTTTGTTTGTTTGTTTGTTTTTTTTACAAATAGTTTATTGTCAAATTAGTTTCCACATAACACCCAGTGCTCATCCCCACAAGTGCCCTCCTCCATGCCCACCCCTCCTCCCCCCCACATCCACCAGTCCTCAGTTTTTGTCAGCATTCAAGAGTCTCTCATGGTTTGCCTCTCCCCCTTTCCCCCACCATTTCCGCCCTTCTTCTCCCCCTTGGTCCTCTGTTAAGCTCCTCCTAATCCTCCTATACGTGCACACATATGATATTTGTCTTTCTCTGCCTGACTTATTTCGCTCAGCATAACACCCTCAAGGTCCATCCATGTTGCTACACATGGCCAGATTTCATTGTTTCTCATTGCCATGTAGTATTCCATGGTATAGATAAACCACATCTTCTTGATCCATTCATCTGTTGATGGACACTTAGGCTCTTTCCATGTTTTAGCTATTGTGGAGAGTGCTGCTATGAACATTGGGGTACATGTGCTCCTATGCATCAACATTTCTGTATCCCTTGGGTAAATTCCTAGCAGTGCTATTGCTGGGTCATAGGGGAGTTCTATTGTTAGTTTCCTTAGGAACCTCCACACTGTTTTCCAGAGGGGCTGTACCAGTTTACATTCCCACCAATAGTGTAGGAGGGTGCCCGTTTCTCCACATCCTCGCCAGCATCTAGAGTTCTCTGATTGGCTCATTTTAGCCACTCTGACTGGCGTGAGGTGGTATCTCAGTGTGGTTTTGATTTGTATTTCCCTGATGAGGAGCGATGCTGAGCATCGTTTCATGTGTCTGTTGGCCATCTGGATGTCCTCTTTGGAGAAGTGTCTGTTCATATCTTCTGCCCATTTCTTCACTGGGTTGTTTGTTTTTCGGGCGTGTAGTTTGGTGAGTTCCTTGTAGATTCTGGATATCAACCCTTTATCTGATATGTCATTTGCAACTATCTTTTCCCATTCCGTTGGTTGCCTATTAATTTTCTGGGTTGTTTCCTTGGCTGTGCAGAAGCTTTTAATCTTGAGGAGGTCCCAACAGTTTATTTTTGCTCTTGATTCCCTTGCTTTTGGGGATGTGTCAAGTAAGAAGTTGCTGCGGTGGAGGTCAAGGAGGTTGTTTCCTGCTTTCTCCTCTAGGGTGTTGATAGTTTCCTGTCTCACGTTCAGGTCCTTTATCCATTTTGAGTTTATTTTTGTGCATGGTGTGAGAAAATGATCTAGTTTCATTCTTCTGCATGTTGCTGTCCAGTTCTCCCAACACCATCTGTTAAAAAGGCTGTCTTTTTTCCATTGGATATTCTTTCCTGCTTTGTCAAAGATTAGTTGGCTGTATACTTTTGGGTCCAGTTCTGAGTTCTCAATTCTGTTCCATTGGTCTATGTGTCTGTTTTGGTGCCAATACCATACTGTCTTGATGATGACAGCTTTGTAGTAGAGGCTAAAGTCTGGGATGGTGATCCCTCCCGTTTTGGTTTTATTTCTCAGGATTACTTTGGCTATTCGGGGTCTTTTGTGGTTCCATACAAATTTTTGGATAGTTTGTTCTAGTTTTGAGAAGTATGCTGGTGCAATTTTGATTGGAATTGCACTGAATGTGTAGAGTGCCTTAGGTAGTAATGACATCTTAACTATATTTATTCTTCCTATCCATGAGCATGGAATGTTTTTCCATTTCTTTGTGTCTTCTTCAATTTCCTTCATACGTTTTCTATAGTTTTCATCATACAGATCTCTTGTATCCTTGGTTAGGTTTATTCCGAGGTATTTTATGGTTTTTTGTGCAATTGTGAATGGGATCAGTTTCTTGATTTCTCTTTCTGTTGCTTCATTGTTGGTGTATAAAAATGCAACCGATTTCTGTACGTTGACTTTGTACCCTGCAACTTGGCTGAATTCTTGGATCAGTTCTAGTAGGCTTCTGGTGGAGTCTGTCGGGTTTTCGATGTAGAGTATCATGTCATCTGCGAAGAGTGAAAGTTTGACTTCCTCTTTGCCAATTCTGATGCCTTTGATTTCCTTTTGGTGTCTGATGGCTGATGCTAGGACTTCCAGCACTATGTTAAACAGCAGTGGTGAGAGTGGCATCCCTGTCGTGTTCCTGATCTCAGGGGGAAAGCTCTGAGTTTTTCCCCGTTGAGGATGATGTTAGCTGAAGGCTTCTCATAGATGGCTTTGATGATGTTTAAGTAGGTTCCTTCTATCCCAACTTTCTCGAGAGTCTTTATTAAGAAGGGATGCTGTATTTTGTCAAATGCTTTTTCTGCATCTATTGACAGGATCATATGGTTTTTATCTTTTCTTTTATTGATATGATGTATCACATTGATTGATTTGCGAATGTTGAACCAGCCCTGTAACCCAGGAATGAATCCCACTTGATCTTGGTGGATGATTCTTTTTATATGCTGCTGGATTCGATTTGCAAGGATCTTGTTGAGAATTTTTGCATCCGTATTCATCAAGGATATTGGCCTGTAGTTCTCTTTTTTTGCTGGATCTCTGTCTGGCTTGGGAATCAGTGTGATGCTGGCTTCATAAAATGAGTCCGGGAGTTTTCCTTCGCTTTCTATTTTTTGGAATAACTTGAGAAGAATTGGGATTAATTCTGTTTTAAATGTCTGGTAGAATTCCCCAGGGAAGCCATCAGGTCCAGGGCTCTTATTTGTTGGGAGATTTTTGATCACTGATTCAATTTCTTCACTCGTTATGGGTCTGTTCAGGTTTCTATTTCTTCCCGTGTGAATTTTGGTAGTGAGTGTGTGTTTAGGAATTTGTCCATTTCTTCTAAGTTGTCCAATTTGTTGGCATATAATTTTTCATAGTATTCCCTGATAATTGCTTGTATTTCTGAGGGGTTGGTTGTAATAAGTCCATTTTCATTCATAATTTTGTCTATTTGGGTGCTCTCTCTTTTCTTTTGGATAAGTCTGGCTAGAGGTTTGTCAATTTTGTTTACCTTTTCAAAAAACCAACTCTTGGTTTCATTGATCTGTTCAATTGTTTCTTTGGTCTCTATGTTGTTTATTTCCGCTCTAATTTTTACTATTTCTCTTCTACTGGGTTTAGGGCGTTCTTGTTGCTCTGCCTCTAGTTCCTTTAGGTGAGCTGTTAGATTTTGGACTTGCGCTTTTTCTAATCTCTTGAAATAGGCCTGGAGAGCAATGTACTTTCCTCTTAGGACTGCCTTTGCCGCATCCCATAGATTTTGAATTGTTGTGTTTTCATTTTCATTTGTTTCCATATATTTTTTAATTTCATCTCTAATTGCCTGATTGGCCCATTCATTCTTTAGAAGGGTGTTCTTTAACCTCCATGTTTTTGGAAGTTTTCCAGACTTCTTCCTGTAATTGATTTCAAGTTTCAAAGCATTGTGATCTGACAGTGTGCATGGTATGATCTCTATTCTTTTATATTTATTGAGGGCTGCTTTATGTCCCAGTATGTGATCTATCTTGGAGAATGTGCCATGCGCACTTGAGAAGAAAGTAAATTCCCTGGCCTCAGGATGTAAAGTTCTAAATATATCCGTCAGGTCCATCTGGTCCAATGTGTCTTTCAAGTCCATTATTTCTTTAGTGATTTTCTGTCTGGTTGACCTATCCATTGCTGTAAGCGGAGTATTAAAGTCCCCTGCTATTAGCACATTCTTATCTATAAGCTTGTTTCTGTTTGTGATTAATTGTTTTAGATATTTAGGTGCTCCCATATTCGGTGCGTAGACATTTATGATTGTTAGTTCTTCCTGATGGATGGAGCCTGTAATTATTATGTAGTGCCCTTCTTCATCTCTTGTGATTGTCTTTAATTTAAAGTCCAGTTTGTCTGATATAAGTATCGCTACTCCGGCTTTCTTTTGATTTCCTGTAGCATGATATATATTTCTCCATCCCCTTACTTTTAATCTGAAGGTATCTTCCCGTCTAAAATGAGTTTCTTGTAGACAGCATATAGATGGATTTTGTTTTTTAATCCATTCTGCTACCCTATGTCTTTTGATTGGAGCATTCAGCCCATTTACATTCAGTGTTATTATTGAAATATTGGGTTTAGAGTCTTTGTATCTTTTGTAGGGTTCATGTTTGTGGTGGTGTCTCTGGAATCTTTGTTCCTTGCAACCTTTCCTTCAGAGCATCCCCCTCAGGATTTCTTGTAGGGCTGGCTTAGTGGCGACAAATTCTTTCAATTTCTGTTTGTTTGGAAAGGTTTTTATCTCTCCTTCTATTTTGAATGACAGGCTTGCTGGATAGAGGATTCTTGGCTGCATATTTTTACTGTTCATCACATTGAAGATCTCTTGCCATTCCTTTCTGGCCTGCCACGTTTCAGTAGATAGGTCTGTCACCACTCTGATGGGTTTCCCTTTGTATGTGAGGGCCCTTTTCTCCCTAGCTGCTTTCAAAATTCTCTCTTTGTCCTTGTATTTTGCCATTTTTACGATGATATGTCGTGCAGAAGATCGATTCAAGTTACGTCTGAGGGGAGTCCTCTGAGCCTCTTGTATTTCCACATTTACTTCCTTCCCCAGGTCGGGAAGTTCTCTGCTATAATTTGTTCCAGGACTCCTTCAGCACCTTTCCCTCTCTCTTCCTCTTCTGGGATTCCTATGATACGGATATTGTTGCGTTTGACTGTGTCGCTGAGCTCTCGAATTCTTCTTTCCTGTTCCTGGATCAGTTTGTCTCTTTTTTTGTCAGCTTCTTGTTTTTCTATAATGGTGTCTTCTAAATCACTTATTCTCCTTTCTGCCTCTTCAAGCCGTGCATTGGAGGCCTCTAATTTATTATGGATCTCATTGATCGCATTTTTTAATTCTTCATGCCTATTTTTATTTTCCATTCTGTCTGTAGCCATAGTTTCTTTGATGTCCCCTATGTTTTTTCAAGCCCTGCTATTAATTTCACCATTATTATTCTAAAATCTTGTTCACTTATGCTGCTGATATCTGTTTTGAGCAGTTCATTAGCTGTCATTTCTTCTTGGAGTTTCTTTGGAGGAGAGCTCTTTCGTTTCGTCATTTTAGTTAGCTTTCCGGCTCTTGTTGGTTTTAAAGACCTGTTATGCTCTCTGTTTCTATGAGCACTGCTATATCCAAGAAACTCTTTGACTTTCCAGGGCCTATCCTTTCAGAGATTGTTTTTTGAATGGTATCCCTCGGTCACTCTTGTTGGGACCTTAGTTATTTTATTTTCCTATTCGTAGTGATATTTGGGACTCTTCACCTTGTGTACTCTAGCTTGTTTCTTGAGGTAGCCCTGGAAAAGAAAACAGACAGACAAACACACAGGGAGCAGGAGCACACAAACGCACAGGCTGATTCAACTAACATGCAAAGTGAGAGGGAAAACGAAAAAGTTAATAGAAAAGACGGAGGAGGGAGGGCGAATAGGGAGCATAAAATACATAAAAGTGTCAAAAAGGGGAAAAGAAAAGGAAAAAAGAAGAAAACCGATGGACAAAGAACGGTTTAAAGCATATACCTGGATTTCCCAGCTACAGTTAAATAGCCGTGTGTATACAGTGCTGGTTGAAGAGCATAGAGAAAAAGAGAGAAGGCAGGGTGAGACAAGGCAGATTTGGAAATAGAATGAACAGGCAGAAGGGATAAGAAACTTTTTTCAAAGAGGTAAAGGGTAGAATATGGTTTGATAGGTGAGAGAAGGATGCTGGAATTATCCAGAGAAACTATATAGTCTAATTACTCCTGAGAGAAATAGCTGAAAAAGTCGGTAGGTGTAGAATTTACATTTACAGAATGGACTTGTGATTGTTTAAGCAAGCTGGCGACCAGAGTTAATCAGGTCAGTGTTTTGGGGAAAAAAGCGAGAAAAGAGAAAGAAGAAGAGAAAAAGAGAAAAGAAAGGGGGAAAAAAAAGAAAGAAGGAAAAAAAAGGGAAAAAAAAAGGGAAAAAGAAAAAAAAAGGGGAGGAGGGCACCTCTCAGGCAGGGATGGGCGTGGCGTGATCCGATGCCTCAGGCGGGAGTTCTGCCTTGGCGATTGTGGGGAGGAGAGTGATGGTTCTCCAGTCCCTTCTTGAACCCCGCGATGCAGCTCACTTTTTTTTTTTTTTTTGGCGTGTCAACTCCCCGTTCCAGGGACGCAGCCGAAGTTGGTTGCACTCTTCAACCCAGGCCAGTTCCAATCTCCAAATCCCAGTCCGCGCCCCGCTGAAGTTGCCTTAGACACAGCTTCCCAGACAACCCCCTCGGGCTATTCCAGGCTCCCTGCTGAGCTCTGGGGGCGGAGTCAGGATCGCTGCTTCCTTCTCTGGGTCAGGCTGGTGCGCATGTGCGGGGGCTTGCCTGCCGGGTCCGCGTAGCCTGAGCCCGCTGGAGTGAGGAAAACCGGGTCTCTCTATGGCTCATCACCCGAAACACGAACTCACAGGCAAATTTCCCAGTTTTTAGCTCTTTGCCTTCCCTCTCGAGTTCCAGCCAGCCAGGAGCGCGGACGCCCGGTGTCTGCGCGCCTCCCTCAGGGGTCCCAGCCGCCCTGGAGCCACAATGGCGGCAGGCGCACCCGCTCCGCTTTAAAATCCAACCTCCAGGAGCGGCACAAAGAAGCAGTTTGTGTGCTCAGCCTCCCCCAGGACCAGTTGTCTCGAGGGGACCTGGTGTGCAGGTATTTGGCAAGTACGGTCTTTCTATGCACCGAGCGGAGATTTTTCTGTCTCGGACTCTCTCCTTTTCCCCTCTCACTCCCCGTAGAGGGTAGAGGGGGATCGCCTCCCACCCTGGAGGCTCCGATCCCGGCCCGATTTTACCTTCCCCGGTTCGCACTCACGTTAGAAGGCTTTCTCAGTGGATTCTGCGTCCTTTTTCTCCGAGTCTCTCAGGTTTTGTATGGTTTCCAATGGCTTCAGATCTTTTCTGTGTGATGTATGGGCGCGAGTGCAAGTACGGAGCTCCTTACTTCTCCGTCATCTTGCCCCAGAACTTCTAAAGCCTATTAAGTTTATCTGACAGGGTCTCAGTAGGAAATCAAGGGTAAACTAAAAAAAATAATTTGAGCAGAATGTAGAGAAAAAAGGCAGCGTAGCATCTTGGGTTCAGTAAAGGCTTGGTGACTATTCAGAGAACTCTAGATGCTGGTGAGGATGTGGAGAAACGGGCAGCCTCCTACACTATTGGTGGGAATGTAAACTGGTACAGCCCCTCTGGAAAACAGTGTGGAGGTTCCTCAGGAAACTAACAATAGAAATCCCCTATGACCCAGCAATAGCACTGTTAGGAATTTACCCAAGGGATACAGAAATGTTGATGCATAGGAGCACATGTACCCCAATGTTCATAGCAGCACTCTCCACAATAGCTAAAACCTGGAAAGAGCCTAAGTGTCCATCAACAGATGAATGGATCAAGAAGATGTGGTTTATCTATACCATGGAATACTACATGGCAATGAGAAACAATGAAATCTGGCCATGTGTAGCAACATGGATGGACCTTGAGGGTGTTATGCTGAGCGAAATAAGTCAGGCAGAGAAAGACAAATATCATATGTGTGCACGTATAGGAGGATTAGGAGGAGCTTAACAGAGGACCAAGGGGGAGAAGAAGGGCGGAAATGGTGGGGGAAAGGGGGAGAGGCAAACCATGAGAGACTCTTGAATGCTGACAAAAACTGAGGACTGGTGGATGTGGGGGGAGGAGGGGTGGGCATGGAGGAGGGCACTTGTGGGGATGAGCACTGGGTGTTATGTGGAAACTAATTTGACAATAAACTATTTGTAAAAAAAAAAAAAAAAAAGGCTTGATGACTATTACTTTAGGCCAAAGAGAGGAAGGAGAAAGGAGGCATTACTAGAGAGAGAGGGCTTCCCATAGATGCTTTGCAGCCCTCATAGAAGCTGTACATTAGCTGAGGGGTGTAACTCCTCAGTTACAAGCCCTGAGGAACTTGGTAGGATGAAGACAGAGGGGTTAACATCTTGGCCCAACTCTCCTCCTTTCCCGACAGCCTTTTTTTGTGTGTGTGCTTTTCATTGGTAAAACCAAAGAGAAGCCAGAGCCAGGACACTATTAAGGCTGGCCATGCAAGCCATCCATACCACAGAGTTGGCTAGAGAAAGAATCTTGAAGGGCAAATAGGATATATTTGCACAGGTGGTGAGCAGGCTCTAAAATCACTTGCCATTTTAACGTAATTAATCATTATAGAAGAATTGAAGAACAAATAGTTGGTTCTGACCTGGCAGGTCCAGGATACTTCAGGGCAGAGCTAGTATTTGAGTTGGGTTTTAAAGGAAGAACTGGATTTTAATGGAGAATATGGAGTCAAGGGGGAGGGAGAGATTCATTGCGAGTGAAGAAAAAGCAGGTCGTATGGTATAAACAGCAAATATTCTTTGGAGCAGAGAATGGGTAGGCAATAGCTGGAAGTTAAGAGGAAGTTAGCTGGAAGTTAAGTACTCACATAACATTAAGTTCCCTCCTTCAAGCTCACTTTCTACCTTCTACTCCCTTCACTAAGATTGAGGGAGTAAAACTTGAGTTGGAGAAGGAGCATTGGCAGGATAAAGAAATGAGAGGAGAATAAGAGTAGAAAATTTAGTAATATCATACTGCAGCTGTGTAATGATGGGTATTGTTATTCCATCCACACATGGTCATGTGATTGTGACAAACACAGGTTCAGTTCTTGACATTATGCCTTCCTTCAAGATACTTAAATCCCCTACACTGCAGTCTTTAAATCTGTGGGATGGGGATACAATGTAGCTTGCTTCAGGGTTACTGTAGCTTTCTCAAGAGTTGCTGTAAGAATCTAATGACAAATGGAAGTGAGGTGAATCCAGGAATTAGTTCTTAATACATATAAACTAATGTGATGATGATGATGGTGATGATGAGAATCATAGCTACCACCCATTGAACGTTTGATAAGTGCCGGATACTGTGCTGGTTCTTTTACATATCTTTTCCCAGGTAGCTTTCTTCTGTCTTAGCTCTCTTTACATAGACAAGAGGCAATCAATGGCTCAATCATGAGGAAAGTGTAAGAGGGAATATATACTAGGAAGTTAATTATTAATGAACCTGAGAGCTTTATAACACAGGACATGTAAAATGCCTGACAAAGACCTGTGGTTAAAGAACTCAATTAGAAAACTTTTGATAAAGTATTAACTTAGTACATAGGCACAAACAGGTTCAGGCTTTTTGGTGGGTATGTGGTAATTTAGTATTAATGTGATATCTTTTGAAAGTTCTATGTTCTTGAGAGGTCAAAAAGAATACCAGGAAAAGGTGAAAATCTCTCTCTTAAAGCTGCTGGGGAAGGCAAGTCACTAAGACTACAAAGGGGAAATCAGTATGAGGCAGGTTACTCATAGGCCTTCTAAGAATGAATCCGTGACAATATTTGCAATGATATTGCAAATTACTGCATATTATTCTTGGATGAAAGAATAAAGGGAAACACTGGCTTCACAAATGGTAATTTATTTTAGACACATGGGCTAATGATAAAAATAATGACCCGCTGATGGACTTTTGAGAGTTTCATTAACCAAATTGAGGTTAAAGACCATAAACAGCAAGATATTAAAACTTTTAGTCAACTTGCTTTGGAGTTGAGCAGAGAGAGCACCTGACACATTAAGGCACTTTTATGCAGGGTGACACAATTATTTAGTAGTGCATTAAGGACATAAATCCATTCCTAAAATTCTCAGTTCAGTATTCTCTCAGAAGTCAAATATTTGCTTGTCAAAAATAGCACTTACTTCCAGGAAAAATGCCTAAGATCAAAATAATCTGGGCAATAAAAGTTACTGATGTATCAACTAATTTAAGAAACCAAAAATAAAGGTACAAAGTAAAGCAATTATTAGTTAAAAGAATGCATAAATTCAACTGTAAGAGGAATATGGTCAGAGATGACAATTTGAAAACAGTGAGTCACCAAAAGTAAAACTTTAAATTTTAAGCAGTTTGGGAGCCTTCAAGAGAGATTTTATAGATTGAACAACATAAGCAACAAGTTAAGAATAAAATATAAGGCTGACACGTGGATTGCAGCCTGGAAAGAAAGCAATGCAGAAAAACCACATCAGTCTAAACTTACACTTCTATACATTTTGGTTACAGAGCAGTTAAGCCATTGTTTTAAAAGCATATCTCTTACTTTAACCTGCTGCTGAATAATGTGAGTTTTTTTTGTATTTACATTAATTAGTGCCCATAAATACCACTTTAAAAAATGAACACAATGCATAGTCCTGATAGTACTATAAGGACTTTGCCCCAAGAAGATATGATAAGGATGAGGGCACAGAATTTGGGGAGATAGCATTTTTTGAAAAGTATATTAACATTTATTACCTGCTACTGTTTTGAAATGTGATAAGATAAAGAGAAGCAGACTATTGATTTGTTAAGGTAATGTGTTGGCTAAAAAGAAGAGAAACTTGTAGAGACCTAAAATGTTCTTTAAAAGATGTATTTCAATGTCATTAGAAAAATAAACACATTTCCTGTAACAATGCAGTGAGGTTAATGGAATACTGCAGGTGAAAGCTTTTTGGCCCAAAGAAGTACCATCAGGGCAAGGTATTACTGTTTAACATACCATGACCCAGACCTGTGAGTGCCGAAGAATGGCTATTTTTACATGATCTTGTGCAACATTCATAGTATTTCTGTCATTAGCACAGAAAAAGGATCATTCTGTTTGTGTCTTTGTGATTGCCTCCTCACCTAAAAGTGGGTAATCCGACCTCTCCTAAAGTAGAAAGTAGTTTTCTTCATCCCATAAAACTAAGGTTTATTCTCCAGGTCGAGCTTCTCTAGCTCTCAGAAGTTTAAAATTAACGATGTGAAGTTTACTATGTTTGCATTAATTTTTATTTAAGTGAATTTAAGATGATTTAAGTTAAGGTGATGTAATTAAATAGAAGTTATGAGGCAGATGCCAAAATCGATTAAAAAAATCAACAAATTTTCTTTTAAGATCATATATATTATATAACAAGATCCACCTAAGAACTAAAAATATAGATGGGTATAAAACCCAATTGTTTAGAAGCAATTTTGTTTCTGTCACTTTAGCCGTAAGTGGTTCCTAGGAGAATTCTGGGGAAAAAAAAGACTTCTGATTTTTGTTTGTTTTATTGTAATTTGTGACATTTAGTTATTTACTTATTTTTAAAATGTTTTATTTTTATTTTTGAGAGAGAGAGAGGCAGACTGCAAGTGGGAGACAGGCAGAGAGAGAGAGGGAGACACAGAATCCAAAGCAGCCTCCAGGCTCAGAGCCTGACGTGGAGCTCGAACCCACTACCTGTGAGATCATGACCTGAGCCGAAGTCAGATGCTTAACTGATTTAGTCACCCAGGTGCCCTATTTTGTGACATTTGGGAGAACTTTTGTGAAGCCTTTGGTAATACAGCAAACTTAATAGGTTTTCAACTTTGCATTGACTCATTTTTATTATTTTAAATATTTCCTTTTGGCTCCTAATCTTTACCATTTCCATTTACTTTTTCATTTAGAAATAATTTGTTTTTTTTTCCCCCTCAGGATGGCAATCTCACTGAAATCCTCTTAGGTTTCTATTTGTTGGCCTTTCCCTTAGACTACTTCAACATCTTTGTCCAGTTGTATGTTTCTAGCTTTCTACACATTTTATAGGAACTATTCCATCTTAAGAACTCTTCTATTTGTCTCTGGGAGGAAATTTTTATGGGACTTTCCCTGGGCTTAAACTAGGAAGAAAGAAAAATAATTTTTTTAATTTTATTTTTTTTAATATTTTATTTATTTTTCAGAGAGAGATAGAGACAGCATGAGCAAGGGAGGGTCAGAGACAAAGGGAGTCACAGAATCTGAAGCAGGCTCCAGGCTCTGAGCTGGCTGTCAGCACAAAGCCCGACGCAGGCCTGGAACTCACGAACCGTGAGATCATAACCTGAGCTGAAGTCGGGTGCTTAACCAACTGAGCCACCCAGGCGACCCAAAAGAAAAATAATTTTTATATGAGAAAGTAAATGTTTTGTTGCAAAGTGAATTAACATTATATGTACGTTTGAAATAACTTCTGGATTTCAACCAGACCACCTATGTCTTAATCTCCAGATTAATGTCTACCACAAAGCACATACTTTTAATACATGTCAGTGTCTTATATCACTACACATCCAGGGGAATTGTTTTGTCTTCTAACAATAAGTGTTAGCTTTTGAGCATATGTTTTAAATGACAGCCATCCAAAATTCAAGCTGAACACTTGCATGTGAGAGCATAAAAGGAAAATTTTTAGGCAGGTCCAACATCAGGCTATAACTTAGAGTCACTTAAAGAGAAAACCTAAAGCACAGGATCAGATTGTTTGAGTTATTTTAGTATATGCCTCTAGTTTATAGATAAAAATTTGAGTTGTAGAAAATTGAGTTAAATTAGCTAAACTCTAGGGGCGCCTGGGTGGCTCAGTCGGTTAAGCGTCTGACTTCAGCTCAGGTCATGATCTCTCTGTTCATGGGTTTGAGCCCCGAGTCAGGCTCTGTGCTGACAGCCAGCTCAGAATCTGGAACCTGTTTCAGATACTGTGTCTCCTTTTTTCTCTGACCCTTCCCTGCTCACGGTGTCTCTCTCTCTCTCTCTCAGAAATAAATAAAACATTAAAAAAATTTTTTTTTAATTATCTAAACTCTAAAGCTAAAGTTTTACTGCCCTGAATGCTTGGACATTATTTTATAAACTCTTCATTATTGCTGTGGTATCCATTCTGTTAGTTGCAAAACTGAGTTTGTTGAAAACACACGTGTGCACACACATACACGCGCACAGACACTCACACGCACTTGCATATACCAAGATGCCCCTACTCTAGAGCCTAGAATTTTAAGAGTCAGAACTTTTTAATGTGCTTCTGGATTAAATGGAGCATGTATTTAGTTGGCATGCTAATTAGAAACTCTAAACAATTCAAAATAAGCTTCTTAAAATTCTGTTTTTAAAAAAAATGTTGTTAAATATTTTCCCAGAGGAGTTTTACCCTTACTTTTAAAATTGATTTTTTTTTCCCTTTGGAGGTGTAAACAGTTGGGATTTTGTTTGTTTGTTCATTTATATTTTATTGTAAAAAATTCTCTTAAAAGCTGACTTTCTTTTGCTTCCTTAGTAACAATGATGATATTTCATCAGTCTTTCTTTTTTTAATTGGCAGGTTATGTTTTTGTTATATACTGCAATGATGTCAAATATTTTTGGAATGCTTTAGATCTTATGATGTTATTTATTATTTGTTCATTTTTAAGGCACTTGGAAAAATAGACTATACTCAGTTCATGTTATTTTATCAACACATAGGATCCCCTGTCTTCCAATATTTTATGATTATTTCTTGGTGCTGGCATTATTCTACTAGGTTTAATGCTTTTCTTCCTCTCTACTTAGCATGACTCCATTCATTTAGTATGTAATATCCCAACTCACCTTTCATATTTATTTTAGATAATACAGAAAGATTTATATGTATATGAAAAATGGGTTGAATTGTTCTTTTTCTAACTTTTGCAAAAATAGTATAGACAAAAATCATGTTTTATATGTTAATTTTCCCCATAGAATTATAGTTTTTAAATTTACCTACGTTGTGTCATTAACTAATTTATTGCTTATTGCTTCTAATATTTCATCATGTGTTAGTACCATGTTTTGCTTCTCCATTACCCTAGTGATCCATACTTTGGTTGTTTTCAACACTTTTGTATACCTAAACTATTTCTGCATATCAGCTTTAAGAACATGCAGAGTTTCCCTGGGGCTTACACTCAGAAATGCAGTGGCTGAGGTAGAAATTTTATAAATATGCAATAGATTGCTACCAAGAAGAGCTGCACCATTTACCTCTCACCTGCAGTACTTGAAGTTTCTTTCTCACCACACCCTCTGCCACCATGCTATATTAATTTGCTTTCCCACTGGCATGTATAGATTCATATGTAATACTTGTTTTAATTCTTCATTTTTTCTGATACTGACAAGGTTGAGTCATCATATACATTCCTGCTATTCACATTTTTCATTCTGTAAAGTGCCTATTCATGACCATTGCCCACTTTTTTGTTGAGTATCCTCCATTTATGAAGATTTGTAGGACTTTTTCATATTTAAATGTGAATCCATTATTGATTTTTAGATATCACATATGACTTCTATTTATCAACTATTTTTAACTCTGACTTTGGTGTCCTCTATTATACAGAAATCTCTCATTTTAATGTAGTCAATTCATCAGTTTCGTTTTATATAATATACTTTTTTTTCAAAAATCTATTTTATTTTCTTTCCTGAAATCACAAAGATAGTCTCATTTATTTTATTTTTTATAGGTTTTATTTTTCATATTTAGATGTTAATTATATTTTAGTTTTATACCTCGTATGGGATTATATAATATAATAGTTAATAGGAGGAAATCTAGGATATACTGTGTAGGTTTAAGTTCCAACTCTGCCATGTTCTTCTTAGGTAGTCACTTTGTCTTTTGTATTTCAGTTTTCTTACCTATAAAGTCAGGAAAATAGTTAATGCCTCATGGGACTATTTGTGGAGATTAAGCGAGCTATAGAACACTGAGCACAATAGGTTGTGCTCATTAGGTTATGATATAGTTCTCTGTCTCTTTGTGTAAGGAGCCTATTTCCCCAAAAACTATAATTCAGCTTTATCTGCAGGACTATGATGGCATTACCTTTGTGTGCCAACTTCCTATCTGTATATGACTCAATTTCTATACAGCCTGTCTGGTTGGGTTTTCTTGTTTGCCATTTCTTCCAATAGCACCACACTGTTTTCACCCATCGTGACTTCCCAATATATCTTAATATCTGGTAGGGCAAGTTCTTCACATTTGGTCTTATTTTCCAAAATTTCCTTAGTTCTGAAGCACTTTATTCTTCTAGATAAATTTTAGAATCACTTTTTAATGCTGTCTCTCAAAGAAATAGCAGATTCTTATTACATTTGCATTTAATTTATGGATTAATATAAGGAGATTGATATCATTATAGTCAGTCATCTCACCATAACTGTGTATATTTCTTTCACTCATGTGTCCTCTCATACAAAGATTTCACTATGAAGATTTTCTGCATTATTTACTAGATGAAGCTCTAGACACTGTAGTTTTTATTGCTATGGCAAATGTATCTTATATGTTATCTGGTTATTAATGCTATTGGGGAATACATTTGACTTAGGTGTATTGATTTTTTTCTAGCCACTTTGTTGAGCTCTTTTCTTAGATTTAATACCTTGTTGCATTTTCCTGTGTTTCCAAAAAGATAAATGATCGACACAATCTATAAATATGACATTTTAATCTATATTCTTCTAAACCTTCTCTCTGCCTTGTATTTCTCTCAGTACACATCTTGTTATTTTGGTCAGTTGCAAAAGATCTGGTTAAGTGGAGGCAGTAATGTTGGAAATCTTTATCTTGATTCTCTCCTTAAAGGAAATGGTAATTTTTTTAAAAAAAATTAGTAGCATAATTTTTATTACTGTATACATATGCCATGTATTTTTGGTACACAGACTTTTTCAAAGAAAGATAGTTCTTATCTGGATATAGTTTTATAAAATTTACCCCACCCAAATATAGGCTTTGAACTTTATAGGATACTTTTTATCTCCTATATCTAATAAAATGCCATATGATTTTATTTTTAAAAAATTTTTTGGTGTTTATTTATTTGATTCTTCTTATTTACCTAATATAGTGAATCACCTGGATTTTCTGCTACATAGCCAACCTTAAGTTCTTTAGGATAAAAACCACCTGGCCACATTGTATTATTGTATAAATCAATTTTTTTGCTGCATTATTTAGTGGCTTAAAACAACAATCACCTGGCAATTTGGGACTGGATTCATCTGGGTACTTTTGAATCTGGGTACTTTTTTACTTGGTTTTTACTTGATTCTTCTGTGCTCACCCACAGCTTTAGTCAGCTGATGAATCAGCTGAGTGAGAGCTGATCAGAGAAAGCCTCATTTACATGTTTGGTGGTTGGCTTGAGCGGTGGAAGAACATGGTACACTTGTCTTCAGAACCTAGTAGGCTAGTCCGGGAAAGCTGAGAGATCAGAGAGATCAGGCTCCTTCACTGTTTAGAGAAAGATGTATGCCAGAGCCCAGAGTCCTGCTGAAGTAAGTGACCCAGGGATGAGGATTCAGGTAGGGGGTTATACCATCATTTTTGAAACATCTTATCACAATATTTTTAATACATTTTTAAAATGTAGAATAATATTGAGATTTTTGGCTCCTAAGTGTGTGTGTGTGTGTGTGTGTGTGTGTGTGTGTGTGTGGTCCCTATTTGGTACAATATTCTTCTTTCACCTCTAGTGCCATCATTCCAGCTTGAGTACTTACAGGTATTGAAGGGAACAGAAATGAGTAATACAACTCACATCACCTTGGACAGGTGGTTCTCTACATG
Organism: Proteles cristata cristata; assembly: GCA_017311185.1. Taxonomy (NCBI): domain Eukaryota; kingdom Metazoa; phylum Chordata; class Mammalia; order Carnivora; family Hyaenidae; genus Proteles; species Proteles cristata. The sequence continues at coordinate 333,845 of JAESUZ010000201.1, read as the reverse complement.
CACTAAGGACATTCAGAAGGCTTTGTTTTCATAGCAGATTCTGAACCCATATTGGCACCAGGTATTTTCAAGGGACATAATCAATAATATATCATATTTATACCTTACTAGCATTTTCCCCTAACTTTTTAGCTACTGTACAAGGAATTAAAATTTATCGAAAAGTATCTCTAGGATTAAAATATATTTCTTTAAGTATGTATTAGATTCTTATCTTGACACTTTTTTTTGTAACTTAATACCTACTAAAAGTGCACCACACAGGTGCACACTTCTTGTGCAGCGTTCTTTTTCTTTTTCTTGTTTTTTTTTTTTTTTTCCTGCTTCATATATATGAAACAGCAGAAGAATCTTGGGAAAGCAGTAAGAAATTTTGGGTTCTTTCTATCATAAAGTAGACGTGGAAAGTAAATTCCAAGCTCTATTTTCTAAATCAGGGATGTGAGCTGAGCCTTTGTTTCTGAAAACCACAGTCAACTTACACAATTCTTTTATAAGGTTATATTTACCTTTGGAAATTCGTAATGATAAAAAGAATATGATGTACTTGGGTAATGTCTTCTTTTTTTTTTCTCATTGTCTCAGTGTACTTCACTTTACAGTACTGACCTGTTTAATTCTCCAACAATCCTGAGAGGGAGCAAAGGAGCAGATGTTCTTTCCCTCATTTCACAGATGAGAAAACTGAGGTTCAAAGAGGTTAAATGATTTTGCCAAAGTCATCCATGAGGTGATGCTAGAGCCAGGAATAGCACCCCTATTCTCTTGTCCTGTCTCATGTGATTTTGTCTGCTTGTCCGCTGCTCTGACTGTAAAAATGCACTGTACCTGTCCTCACAGTCCCTGAGATGTCCTTTTGTCAGGACACCTACACAATGACAAAACTAACCAGACACAAAATATGCTGTAAAAAAGGCACAGTCTTTTTTGTTGACTCCATCCCCTAAAATTTCACAGTCACACTGCATGAGAAACATGAGACATCCATTAAGATCATGTTCCAAATAGCTCTAGCTAGAACTAGATTTTGCAGAAATTAAAGATACATCTTGGCCTGACTGCTAAAACAAGTGTCTTGGGAATCAGAGATGCATTGCTGCTCAGGTGAGTCAAGAACGCCCTTTGCTAATTGTTTCTCCTCCATTTCTTAGAGAATTTAAATTTCATGATCAGCACCATCTATTATACTTCAATACTATTCATCATCCATCTTGCACATATTTGCAGGAAAGTAAGCTGTCCAAGTCATTAAATCCTTCATGATTCAAAATCTTATGACCTCAGGTGGCAGCCCAGCAGGTAGCTTACAAGGTGCTTTAAATCATCTCTGTTATGGACATACAAGAATATGACCTTCGACTTACCAAGCTGGCTCTTCATGAAATGAAAATGGAACTGAGAAGTTAAGGAAAACTTTTGAAAATGTCTGGTGCTTGTAGTTGTCTAAAGAAGTTCTCATTTCTAGCTGCTAAGCCTGACCTTTGCTTGGTGGTTATCCCAAAATCAGTGATAATAAAACTGTCTAATTCTTTGAAGATATTTTTCTCTTTGCTTTATATTCCTTGTGTGTGTGATAAAGGAAACCGCCCATTCAGCCCATTATCTTGTGTCAATTATAAGTCAGGTAAGTTAAGTCTTCCTCTGTGAGCTTCATCAGGAAAAACCTAGGGTATTATTTTTCACTGCTTCTCAGAATGTAGCACAGTCCTAGGCTACAATGAGTTCTCAAAAAAAAGTTAAATGGGTGGATGGATTGTCAATGTCACATAACTCACAAACAACTAAACTAAGTGTGATTTTTACTGTATGTAACAAGGAAATTACTTTGATCAGGGAAATGAATGCCTAGCACATATGCCAACACTTTTCCCTTCCCTTTCCATTACAGTACTTGCTAATCTATCATGATGTTCTTCCCTTTGGGTCTGGACATGACTTAAGGATCCTTGTACAATGTAGATCACTTGTATAATATAATCCTTCACTATTTGATTTGAGTCAAGACACAAGAATCCTATTTTCTATCCATGACATATACATTAAGCATAAGTAATTTTATGTAAAAATGTAGATTTGCAGAATAGTAAAAAAATTACATTTTAAGAAGTGACCTAGTCATCATATGAATCTCTTTGTGACCTGATCCTCCATGATTGTATCTATATATGTGACCTTATCCTTCATAATTATATCTATACAGAGGGATAATGCTAGCTTTCCCATGGGGAAGTGGGGCTGGAGAAAGAGATAGATAGGAAAGAACAATGGGTATTGTATAGGCTAACATAGTCATCAAGATGTACTATGGAAAATAATTTCTGGTAGATGGAGTAAATGGACAATAAGAAATGAATAGAGTTGGTACTGAGTAGACTCATCTCTAGTCCACTGGTTATTAGCATGTACCAATTCAGCAATGAATAAGTGAAGACGAGCTATGCTAGATATTGTAACAAATACTCCTTAAAGGCAAGTGTCTTAACTCAATAAATGTTTATTTCTCATGTCAGATACCAGTATGGGTCAAGTGGATCTTTTTTCTCCTCTCTTATTTCTTTTCTTTTCTTTTCTTTTCTTTTCTTTTCTTTTCTTTTCTTTTCTTTTCTTTTCTTTTCTTTTCTTCTCTTCTCTTTTCTTTTCTTCTCTTTTCTTTTTTCTTAAGGTTTTCTTTTTATTATTATTTTGAGAGAAAGAGGCAGAGGGAGAGAGAATCTGAAGCAGGCTTTGTGCTGTCAGCCCTGAGCTGAACACGGGGCTCAATCTCAAGCTTAATCTCACAAACTATAAGATTATGACCTGAACCAAAATGGAAAGTCATGGACTCAACTGACTGAGCCACCTAGGTGTCCCCAGTTAGTTCGTTCTTAGCTGACTGCCTTCAAGAAGCCATGCCCTCTCCATCCTATGATGTTATCTTAAGTGCATAACCTTCTAACTTACATAAGATGGGAACATGGACAATAATATATAAGTTTTTTTTTTATCAGGCCTGGGAGTGTTGAACCCATATCCTTTTAGCCAGAACACAAAAACATGACCAGCTACAAGGGAGTATAGAAAAGGTAATTTTTCTGTTGTGTTCAGGATGAGGAAAATAAAATGGATCTCACTGTCTCAGTCACAGCTGAAGACAAGTAATCTGTGGCAGAGGGCAATATTTGCAGATGGTGATGCATGAAGGTTGAAGAAGATTGATTTCTTAATCATTGAGGAGCACTATCCCATCTAACTGAGTTCTGAATGGTAATAAATTAAATCATCCACTGAAAACTACCAATTTAGCTTGTGTAATAGATAGCAGGAATTATAGTCTTATTATTTATTTGTAAACCAACAAATATTTGCATCTACCAAGTGCTGTACTGGCAACTGCAATATACCACTATTTTTTTTCCCCTGGGCCCTAGGTGATTTCTAGTAGTTAGTATGAGGATCTCAGTAATTCACTTGATGTTTCCCCTTGTGGGAGTCTCTAAATATCCTTGACCAAAGACAAAGAAACTAAAAAGATTTACTGCTCTGCTTGTCATAAAGTTTGTCTTAAAATCTAACATTTGTCTGTCCACATTGTAATAATTCCTTCTCCTTTCATATTTCTTGGCCTGCTGAACATTATATCAAATTCTCCTTCTGTTTTCTTTTTTGCCAGAGTATATACAACCACAGTTTCGTCAGCCTTCTTATATCGTGTGATTTGGAATATGTGATCTCATTAGATATTTTGAAATATAAATAACAAAAATAATTATCCTTAAAAAAGAAAAGTACTGGAAATTCCTTCTGGGATTTTTTTGTCCTCATACAACCAGTTTTAGAGCTCTTTTCCTCCTTTCTTAATCACTGTAATAATTTCTTATGTGTCCATGATAAGATTTTTGTGGGTATAGGCAAATGTATGTAATATGTTTCAAAGGTTTTAAAAGACATTTAAGAACAGAATTTTTCTGGCTAATGAAAACTTCTTCCATTTTAGTTCTTGCCTGTTTCTACTCCTGATTTATTTTTAATTTTTGTAAATTGTCTTTAAGCTTGTTTAGGTTAGGACTAAACCTTCCAAGATAAAAAAAAGAAATGCTTTTCTAAAAGGGATACTAGGTTAGACTTAGAACAATGGCTATGATGTGAGGGAACATATGACCATCATATATAAAAGCTATATGAAATGATCACGTCAGCCACATGCAAGTCCCGCAATGGAAGCAAAAAAAAAACAAAACAAAACAAAACAAAAAAAAACAACCAAAAAACCAAAAATGCTGATAATTAAGGCAATTTTACAGATTGATGACACTAAAATATTAAATGAGATCTCAATTTTAAACCAAATTCCCCCCATTCCTAAATATGATCCAAAGAACACTAGCTTAAGGTAATTTTAGTTAGTTAGATGTCTGATTGTTTAGTGCTTTCACCCCCAGATTGTTAAACATTATAAATATCATTTATGCTTCCATAAGATATTAGTTGATGTGAAGTAGAGTGAGAAAAAGAATTTTGGAGTAAAATAAATTTGAGAAATGCTGGATTCGATAAAATTAAACATGCTTTTTGACTGTAAGCCTATTGACCTATGTAATGAATTATAATGTGTCCTGTGAATTTCCATATTAAGTCGGATTTGATATGAAGTATTTATTTGTTTGTTTTTATTATAGTTCACACATATTGTTACATTAGTTTCAAGTGGACAACATGGTGATTTGAGAAGTTTCTAGATTATGCAGTTTCACCGCAAGTGTAGCTACCTGCCATCTGTCTCCATACATGGCTCTTACAGTAGCATGGACTGTACTTCTTTGCTGTGGCTTATTCATTCCATAACTTGAAGCCTGTATTTTCCACTCTCCTTTACCCATTTTGCCCACATGAAGTGTTTTTAAACTTCATTTAGCTAGTCAACTCTTTCGATGGAACATTTTAAAGGACTCTTGTTTCTAGCAACTCTGGAAAATGCCGTTGTAGTCTCAGTTATGCTGTTGAAATCTTAGCATTTGGAAGCAGGCCCATAGGCAAGCTTATCCAATTTCCAATACAGAAATCTACACTATATCCATGTAGACTCATTTGGCTGTGGATGCATATTTTGATAACAAAGTGCTCACTACCTTAAATCTGATGATTCTATAGTTGGAATGCTCTTCTGTTAGGAAGTTTTAATTTTAAAGTGCCTTTTACTATTACAAAATGCTAACTTTTAAATTTTTTTCTATTGGACCTATATCTGGTCTCTGAATTAAGACAAATCCTACTCAGGGAAAAAACTATTTCTTTTTCATACATGAAAAAACAAATATTTAAATTTATCTATAAATAGTGACCACAGATTTAATTGAAAATATGCATAAAAATAATCTTGAGTTGAAACTTATGTTGAAATATGTTGTCATTACATAAATAAAATCAGTAAATTTCCTCTTATATCTAATAAACTTTAGGCTAAGTTGTAATTATTACAACAATTGCTAGAATGAAAAAAAAAGCACATGCAGTTTTAAGCTATTATTTCAGACTGAATTATAAAGTAATACCCTGCTTTTTACTACATGATCAATGTTAGCATCTCAATCAAACAGGATAATTCTGGCAAAAATTCATCCAAGGAGTTCATCAATTTTCTGAAAGCCTCTCTTAATCATTTGATACTCAAATAAATTTAGTTGTCTTTTATGGTGTTTCTTTTTTAAAAAAGTTTAACCATCTATCTTTCCAGATCTTCATTTAGCAGTGGCTTTGTATGGTTATTCTAGCAGATCTCTGGTATGATTTAGAAAGGCTTTATGATATTCTATCTTCAAATTTAAGATTTCACTTTGAAATTGATTTGAATTTTATTTCTCAAATATAGTATTATGTTTATTGTATGCATACATCAGTGAGTGACAGACAAGATCGGTAGGTTACCAACTTGGAAGATTAGAAAAGCTTGATTCTATGGACGACTTAAAAAAGATGTTGATAATGCATATATGTATGACAAGAAACTTCTACTAAGTATAATAAATTCCTCAAATCTTCTCTTTCCTGTTTTCATATTTCGCCAATAGGAGGCCATAATTCACCAGTCCCTACTGAATTCCTGGCTACTTGTAGGCCTCTTCATCATCCTTTCCATTTCTAATTCAAAGTTTGATGAGCCCTTTGGTGTCTTGATTTATTGATTTATGAAGTGGTGTTCCTAGTTAAGTGAGAATGTTGTTTCACTTAGGATTTAGTTTTGGTAGTTTTAGTAGTAAGGGTAAGGAGAGTTGTTCTCTGTCAAACATAATCTCCCCAACCCTCTTCTGATCAACTACAGGTGACAGAAAAATAGACAACCAAGTTAAATGATTGAGTCCCTAACTCTGGCTAGCAATTTACTTCTCAGTTCTAGTCTCATGGCCATGCCATTCTTCTGCTCAGAAACGGCATGCCAGTATTCAAGATACTGCATACTTTAATCTCCCAAAACCCACTTCAAGTCTTGCTTCCCACTTTTTTCATACACTGAATATCTGTTCACCTGACTACTTTCAGTTATCTGGAATAAAAGTTCTTTTCCTTTCCTTACATTCTAATATATCTCTGTTTCCTCTGTTTGGGAAATCTCTTCAAATTCTTTAGAGTTCTGAATCCTACTTGGCCTTTACTGTACTACATTTGCTACTTGGCCTTAAGAAAATAATACTTTCCAGAATCAATAAGTCAATCAATCAGTAAACTATTAATAGATTCATAAGTTGTTTAAATGAAGATCTCTTTCTCAATCAAAATAAAGTTGTCAAATTTTATTAATAATAGCTATATTGCTCCCATAGAAATATATTTGAACTCACTTATTTTACTTTTTGCTACTTAAAATGATAATGTCATTTTATTCATTGAGTTGTTTATTTTCATATGCTTTTATGTCCCAGTGACAGTACCTTCTCCTTGAAGTCTGAAAGTATGTTATCCGATTTTTAATTCATTAGTATCTTGCCCTGTTTTACACTTAGTGTTTAGTAAATTTGACTTTGGCAATTTAGAGAATGAAAGAAACTTCCCCCAATTCTACCCATCTCTGTTCACAGCAAGTGTGGGACCCTCTCTTTCTTTCCACAGCATTACTTGTTTTTAGCAGTTGAGCAGATGTGTTTGACAGAAATGTAGGAAAAAGTCTACATGTGCTAAGACCTAAGCCAATATGCATAGCCGTATGAGTTTCTTATTCATCATCATGAATAGTCTTAAACATATTCAATGGAGAATTGCACTTTTATGATTTCTTGATGAATCACATGTAAAATAGTCATTAATATTTTAAATACTCTTCAGAATGCAATTCTTTATAGTTGTATTTTTTATTCAGCTGAATGTAACAATCATTTCACAATGAACAGAAGCCAAAATATTACAGTTGAGTTTTCTTATTCTGTTTGTTTTATTCCATACTGTATCTTGGAAATATTGGGGAGATAACATATTCTTTAAAGTTACATTCTTATGTTCTATATATTCTATTAGATATATCTTATATATATTCTTATATTCTGTGCATATATGCCCAGTGTTTTAAAAATCTCATGGATAAATATTAAGTTTCACAGTCACTGCATGACAGATATAATGAAATGTGATTGATTAAAATATTTCTATTTTCATGATTTAAAAATAGGAAGCACTATCTTCAACGTTCATCACTGCATACAGTCATAAAGTTTCCTACTTTAACAGAAGTCACTTGGTTCTATGCATGCCAATGAACTTGAATGTTAAATTTACAAGTTCATGCTAATGTATTCTCTGCTAAATTTGGGAAATTTCTTTCTGTGTATCCATTGATATTTCATTATTCATCAAGGTAGTATAAATGCTTGGGTGAGCTTGACCTAGAGGCATCCAAATTCATGGAAATGGATATGGAAATTGTACAGTAGAAATAAATATCACAACTAATGGGCTTGCTGCTTCTATTTCATTCTCTACCCAAACATATTAAGAGTAGTTTTGTGGGGTTTTTTTTTTTCTTATTACCTAAGACTCGGTTCTATATATAGTTCAACCAGCAGCAGAACTATTCTAAAGTATCCTATCTTTAAATCCAGCTCTTCAGTTTCATCCTATATGCATAATGGCAGAGTCATTGACTGGCTTTTCTTTCTTCCAGTTGGCAGCATAGTCAGCAAACAGGAACCCAGTTTGAGAGACTTTTGGTTATAGACTCAGAGTAAATTTTTTAACATGGCACTGCTGTTTATGTTATGATCAATTGAATTTATTGATTCAGTCATTTATTATTCATTCATTCAGCACATTTCCTGGATATTTACCATGTGCCAAGTAGTGAAGCTACAATGTTGAACAAAATAGACATAGCCCATGTAGTCATGGATCTTATATTTTAGAAAGCACAACTTCCATAGAAAGAAGGGGTTCAGGCATTAAATAATGACACAAATATATGTGAAATAAGTAACAAACATGATGCTGTGAAAGCAAGTAAGTGGAAAGCCAGTATGTTCAGGAGGTCCAAGAAAGTCTTCCCTGTGTCAGTGCCATTTGAAATGAGATCATAGGGATGCACTAACTAAACGATGCCAGTGATGAGAAGTGTTGGACAAGAGCGATGCAGGGAGATGAAATTTTATCACTTCATTTATTTATTCATTCAATATTATGAGCCACTACCATCATCAACCTTGAGATGTGAGGAAAAAAGAACAATTCCAAAAAACCAAAGTGATGTTTGGGCCAGGACAGGGAGTGTTGCAAGATCAGACTGATTCAAGGTAACCACTGTAAGTGGCTTTTTCCCAATTCAGACATGATTGTCCCCTTTTGACTAGGGAGGAGGGGTTGCAGAACTCCTAGTTACTACTCTTAAGAATCCCAGCTATGCCAATCGGTAGTTATATGACCTCAGGAAGGTTATTTAACTACTCTATGCCTTAGTTTTCTCATCTATTTTCTCATCTGACAAATGATAAAGCTAATAGCACCAAGCTTAAAGAATTTGGTGAGGATTTCATAAGCCTTTAGGACTATGTCTACATATGTCCAGTATGTAAATATTAGCTACTATACAATATTTTTACCCATACTCTGCTAAGTTTTGAGTAGGTTAAAGAAAATAAACATAATTAAATAATAATGAATTTTGACATTAGATTTAGTCCAAGTAGTTGCAAACGATAGATACAACTTTCTATACAATTTCAAAATTCAGATAGGAAGAAGAAAATATTGAAAGAGGCAAAAATGATTATGTGAAGTGATTAAAATATATACATTATAAAATGACACAAAAACTGGAAATCAGTGAAGTGTTTTTAATTGCTATTTTTTTGGAAAGGGAAGATGGCTGTTTGTAATAAACTTAAATGAAAGATTTTTAAAAATGGTTCCTTGGGAACAGAGAGGCCCAAACAAATGCTCATAATTTTGTGGCTTAGGCTGAAGCATTTCTCAAACGTCCTTGAAAGTTCCCAAAGACAATCTTTCCACAGGAAAGTATTTTTCCTGTGAGTAAATAATGTTCTTGCCCAGAAGTGAAATGCAGTAATATATTACATTGCAATGGAACTGATAGCAAGACTGGCAGCAGAAGTTTAGAAAAAGAATGTCACATTGCAGTCTAGAGTTTGAGGCTCTGTATCTAACCTTCTATAGCTTCTGAAGGAATACCTTTCATATTAGATCAAAACAGGTCAGAAGAGATTTTTGACTACTCTTTACTTAACCATTAGAGGGATTTCTTTAGAATTATTATTGTATCAGAATGTCCTGCCTTAAGTTTTGTATGGCTCAGCTTCACAGTTGATAAACTAAGGTTTCCTTTTACCATAAAAAGCTCAATTTAAGGGGTCCTATAGCAATGACATTTGTAATGTTTGCTTGCTTTTGAAGAAAGCTTCATCCTTTCCAATGTGCTTTATATATGCATCTCTGTGAGGCAGGTAGGACAAGTCCTGTCAACAGTATTTACAGAAGAGGAAATGGTGGCTGTAGAAGAAAACTGCTTGCTCAAGTTCATCCAGTGAGTTAAATGAGGATTCTATCACAGTGATTCTGAAAGTTCATCAGGGAAGGCAGAAGGGAATGCTTCAGCCTCCAGTCCATCTTTACACAGTATTTTTGTATAAATGAAAAATTTATGCAAAATAAAGTACATTAGGTACCTAGAACCTTTTTGATGTTACTTAGAATCTGATAAGGGATTTAGATTGGACATATTCTATTCTGATGAAGAGAACTTCAATTATTATGATGGCTGATCACATGGGCTTTAGAATTTGAATTCCAACTCCATTATGTGCCTGAAGGAAGTTACCTAACTTCTTTCAGAGCCTGTTTCTCCTTCCATTAAGTGACAGTTTGAATGCCATTCTATATGTTTATTAATTCATTCACTTCACAAAGCACCTGCTGCATGTCGAATACTCTGCTAAGAATAGTTAAATTTCTCTAGGAGGCCAGAAGGCATCTTTCAGTGGATATGAGAGGTCAGGAGAGGTTAAGACTTGAATCAAGGTCAGAAGAGGTTAAGACTTAAATCGACATTAGAAGATGATGAAAAAGTCAGATGGCAGAGAAAACAGAAAGGACTAAGGACACAGATTAAAGAGATAAGCCTGGAGACATTTGGAGTGACAATGTTAGTGACTTTCGATGCACTATACTTCCAGCCTCAGTTTCCACTCTTGAACATGAGAAGAATGATGAAACATGTCTCACAGAGCTTATTTGGTAAGGATTAAATGCGAATTAAATAAGCATGGAAATTAGTACAGGAAGAAAGTGAGAAACTCTTATAGATGAGGGTGTGTACAAATAAAATCAGTCTCCATGACCTCTTTCCACACTAAGTGGTGCTGGCACTCTTCAGTTTTCTAGCTGAGTCTGGATATGGACTGTAATGTTATTTAGCCCGCATATAAGGCAGACTTTTTGATTGGTTAGAAACTCTTGCCCCTCTGCTCTAATATAATTTACTTTTAATTTTGGTTCTTAAGGTGTATGGGCACAGATAGAGGGACTCTTAAAGAAATTGTTCATCAGGGGCGCCTGGGTGGCTTAGTCGGTTAAGCATCCGACTTTCACTTAGGTCATGATATCATCTCGCGGGTCGTGGGTTCGAGCCCCGCGTCGGGCTCTGTGCTGACTGCCAGCTCAGAGCCTGGAGGCTGTTTCAGTCTGTGACTCCCTCTCTCTCTGACCCTCCCCTGCTCATGGTCTCTCTCTCGCTCTCTCTCTCGCTCTCTCTTAGAAATAAATAAAAAATTGTTGAAAAAAATTGTTCATCAGATTTTTAATTCAAAATGTAGACAAACGTTATTTCATTGTTTGTCCTTTTCCCCCTGGTTACACTGCTCAGCTACTTTTTCTTCTGCACCCAAAGTAGATTCTGAAGAAAACATTAAAAAATTTTTGATTTCTGGTATAAGATAATGAGAAGTCTCTCACTACTTGATTTAGATTTTAACTAACCCTCAATGTTAGGAGGATAATATAGAGAAAGGCAGTTTTTAGAAGATTCCAGATTATTTACATCTTATATTTAGCCATGATAGGAAGATAGGATTTGACTAAAACATCCCTCCTTCCTATCCTTGAGCTTTACCTTGTTCACAATAGGCTTGTGTCTCTACGCCTTGAGCTTTTCACCTGGTTAATTTGCTAAAATCATAGGTGAAATGTAATTTCTGTTGCCTTAGTTGACCCAAATGACATTGTGCTTATTCAGCCAATGTCCCCATCCCTTTTTAGTATATGTGCTGCCAAAGTGAGCAAGCATACGGATTTTTTAAATAAAACATAAAAAAAAAATACATGATATTATTTACTCATGTTGCTCGGAATATATATATAATTTTTAAAATAAATAAATATGTGTTTTAATTATTTATTTATATTTAGGGTAGTTTTAACGTTCATAGTAAAATTGAGTAGAAGGTATCTAGATATCTCACATACCCTCCTGCCCCTTGGCACAGCCTCCCCCATTGCCAACATCGTGCTCTAAAGTGACACATTTGTTCTAGTCAATAAACCTACACTGATACATCATCATCACCCAGAATCCATAGTTTACACTAGGGTTCACTGTTTGTGTTGTGCATTCTATGGATTAGACAAATTTATAATTCTATGTACCCAAGTTCTTATAGAGTAGTTTCATTCTGTGATAACTATTAATATTTTTACTTCCTCCATAGTTTTGCCTTTTCCATAATGTCATATAGTTGGAATCATACACAGTTAGCCTTCTCATAGTGGCTTCTTTCATTTAATGTTATGCACTTAAGTTCCCTCCATGCCTTTTCTTAGCATGTACTTTTTTTTTTTTTTTTTTTTTACTTATTTCTAGGAGAGAGAGACAGCGTGAGCAGGGAAGGGTCAGAGAGAGAGGGGGATACAGACTGAAACAGGCTCCAGGCTCTGAGCTGGCAGTCAGCACAGAGCCCGACGCGGGGCTCGAACCCACGAACCGCGAGATCGTGACCCAAGCGAAAGTCGGACGCTTAACCAACTAAGCCACCCAGGCGCCCCATCTTAGCATGTACTTTTTATAGCTGGGAGTAGGACACAGTGGGAAAGAGTCCGTTAAACAAAGCTGTGTCCTATTCTTTGGCCCTACCAATTAGTATATAATAAATAGATAAATAAATAAATGCTATAGAGTGTGATATAAATAGAAGGCATAGTTTTCTTGTTTGCTTTATTTGAAACATAGTCACACAATTATTTAGAGATTTGAAATTGAGAGGAGATTTGAGATTGCTTAACTATAATTAGTGATAGAGCAATAATACATTTTATCAATCCCCAAATTGAGAAAAATAGACATGGATGAGTTTTCTCACAACGATGGAGGATGATGTCTTTGCAGGTCAAATCAAACTAGTTTACTGTAGCCTCTCATGAGTTGGGTTTAATTGGTAGTTTACTTTTATTGACGCTACTCTCCATGATTGCCAGCATTTGGGCTTGGGCCTACCTCTCCTTTTAGGTTTTCAGACCCAGTTGAGTTGTGTTCCATGTGCTGCTGATACATGAAACCTCTATTCCTAAGAAGTGATCTCCACATGAGCTTCTCATTTCATTTTGGCTGAGTGACCCAGACATGATCTGAGTCATACCTTCCTGAGGATACTCTTGACATGTTTCCATCCAATAGATAAGTCTGATCTAAAGATACTTCCTAGCTGATGACAGCTTTAGTAAAACCTAAAAAGGCAGATAATTTTTAAATTATGGCCTATGGCTTCTAGAAACTAACTGACATTCTCACGTGAGCCAATGTGAAAATCACTTCCAAAAGCATTCATCATCTTAGCTTAGAGGAGTCTGTTCCTTCAGTAAGTGTACCAGCCCATGCTGTATTTTTACTTAGGCTTATCTGTATGGTTCAGTTCTAGCCCCCAGAAAGAACAAAGGCTGCTGAAAGGCAGCTTGTTTGGCTTGGGAGCTGGCCCAATGTGAAAAGTTTGCAGGCAGAATCAGAAAGAGCAGCTGCAGGAGGAAAAATGGGGGTAGATGACAGCTAATGATTTAGAAAGCAATTTGCATGAGATCCTTCTGCTTAACAGGAGGCAGCATGTGCCCGGGTGATGGTTTACCATCCACTGCCAAGCCGGATTCTACACCCTGAGTCCTCATTCAGTCAATACCTGTGTCCTGAGGGAATGCTCAGCCAATAGCTTCTACTTACCTGAGTTAGCACAACCTGCCATCTAGAATTTCAAAGAGCTTTTCATTTATTAGAACATATGGATCCATTTTATCCTGAGGCTCAGGATGCCCAATCTTACACAAAATGATTTAACAACAAAAGTTTAAGTACAAATCCACAGCTATGTAGATAATATTCTTTGACAACTTATTGTATACCAGAAACAGCACTGTGCAGTTTACATACTATACCTTATTTAATTTTTTAATGTTTATTTATGAGAGAGAGAGAGACAGACAGACAGACAGACAGACAGAACATGAATCAGGGAGGGGCAGAGAGAGAGGGAAAAACAGAATCTGAAACATGCTCCAGGCTCTGAGCTGTCAGCACAGAACCCAATGTGGGGCTCGAACTCATGAGCTGCAAGATCATGACAGGACTTGAAGCTGGATACTTAATCAACTGAGCCACCCATGTGCCCTCTGTACTGCATTTTATTTAATAACAGACTTCTGAAGCGGGTGTTTAAGGTCCCTGCCCAGGGCTCTGTATATAAGGAACAAAGCCAGAAAAGTCCAAAATATTATTTATTAATAGTTAGGTAGCCTCACTTTGGAATTCTAAATTGTACCTTTTGCTTTCTCTTTCTTTCTTGTCCCCAAATCACTGATGACCATATTACAGGAGGAGCCCAAGCTAATATGCCTTATTCTCTAAGTCATAGGCTGATATACTAGGACAGACTGACACATTTGGCACTTTTCAGTGCAGTAACTCTACTTGCTGCTCAATAGTTACTCTGGTTACTGACCAATGACATTCACAATTCCTATTTCAGGAATAGGATGGAAGAAGATCAGATCTCCTGTTTCCTCCCAAACCTGTAAAGACCAAAGCATGGCAGGAAGAGAAGTATATCTTTTTGTAACATGTTTTATTCCCTGTTTTATAGATGTTCCAATGGAAGATTAGAAACGCTGAGTAATTTGTCCATGTTATGTAGCCCATGCTTTTAACTTCTCTATTATACTATGTATCCTTCTCACCTGTCAATCTGCCTTTTATACTGATGCCCTCAGAAATGGACCACTGTTCAGAGTAGAAATCTTACTTCAACAAGAAGTAAGACTAAACGGCACTTATATTTCTGTTAGCTAAGATGGTCACTAAGTAACTAATGATGTGCCTCAACAGATAAGACAAGAATTCACCCAGCATAATATTCCATAGAAGAATTATATATTACTTAAAGCCCTACATATTCTTCTAGAGTTTAGATTCTGAATCAAATAAAGAATAATAAAGTAAATTTATCTACTTTTTTCCCCTAGTTACAAGCAGTGACAATTTTTGGGTCATTGGACATGGTAGATATAGCCATAACCTTAAGAAAATCACATTTCAGAAACTGTAGCGTACATATAGCTCAGAATTCAAGACACCAGGAGAAGACTAACATGCTAGAAAGTATATTACAAATCAATGTTGAAATAGAGCTTAACATATAATATATCTGGAAAGAAGCTTAGAACATGACTGCCTAGTTATTTAATATTCTGTTTGAAGACATTGGAAACACTTGAAATATGGTATTTGGAGTACCATTGGAATGGTCAGGTTTCAAACAACAGTGCATTAATTCTACTCAAATGGGTAAAGAATGTTGAATAATGAAGCAAAAAAGGAAATAGGAGACTTGCATTCTAATCTTGCCTTGGCCACTGACAGGAATAATTTTGACTTTAAGTCCATCATGCATTCATTTACTAGCTTGGTTTCCTTATAGGTCAAATGAGGCAGGGTGTGACTATAGTTCTTTAATAATCCTTGATGATTTTTAATCATATGGTTCTAGAATCATCTTGATTTAATGCAGTTTGAGGATTTATGCCTAAACTCCAGCAAGAAGACAAATATTGTTTCACTTTGAAAATGGCCTTGACATTGCATTAACATAGCAAATAAAATCTTTTGAGAGTTGTTCAACGAATCACCAATTTAGAATTCATCTCCACTGTTGGTTTTTATTGTCTGTTTAACTTTTACTAGATCTATAGCAGTTTTATTTTTTTCCCTCTGCACCTGGACTGGCAGACTGGGTGACTGGAAAAGCACATCAACACTTATTTTAGATACTTTGTTATCAGAGCCAACTCTGTGATCTTTGCTCTGTCTATGATTATTTATTTAATTTGATGTGTTTTTCCCTGGATTCATAGAATTTCCTTTTGTCCTAATGTTTCTTCCCATTTATGGGACTGTAAATACAGCTGACTAAACCTCTCTAATGGCTGAACACATATCAGGTCTTTTGTGTGAAGGATGCTAACCATCTTCCTGTTTATAAGCCTGCTACAGTTTCACTTACTTTTTTTCTGCTCACTCATGACAGTAGTGTCTGTGGAATAAAATAATGACACCTAATACATATTTAAATTGGAGTTAGAAAACCTTTATATTTTCCTAACTTTTAAAATGTACTAGCTTCATTGTAATACTTACTTCTCTTACACTCTCTGAATCTCAGTTCACCTTCTGTGTGGGGATAATCATGCGTACCACACAATGTGGAAAGCATAAAAGAAATTCTACCCATCTGCTAACATTTTGGGGAAAAATAATTGGCTTGATTTTCACCAGATTTGGAAGCACATGTTTGTGATGGTCTGTTTGAAAATATTGGCTGCATGGAATACAATGGGGGCACTCTGAAGGGACCTCAAAGAGGTCTATCAACAACTCTGATAAAGTGGGAAGTATTTTGACTTCTCATCAGGAGAGAGGTGATCTATGATATGGTTTTTAACTTTGATTATATATTAAAATCTCCTGAGGAACTTTAAAAAAATCTTAAAGACCAGGCTATACTTTATACCAATTAAGTATGAATTTCTGGAGAGTTGGGCTGAGGCTTTGGAATTTTGTTTTTGAGGTTTACAGAATGTGATGGTTAATTTTATGTGTCTATTTGACTAGATCATGGGGTGCTCAGATACTTGGCTAACCATCTGTGAGGGTTTCTCAGATGAGGTTAGCTTTTGAATTGGTTGATAGAATAAGCAGATTGCCCTTCCCATTAGTTGGGCCTTATCCAATATGATGAGGGACTGAATCAAATAAAAAAGCAGAAAAAGGGAGAATTTGCTCTCTCTGTCTGATAGCTTGAGCTGGAACGTAACTGTTCTGCCTTCATACGGTGACTTCCACCATGGGCCCTTCAGTTCTCAGGCTTTCCTGTGTCTCCAGCTTACATTTAATATGCATATGTATTTAATGCTTAATGTATATTTAATGTTAATTACATATATTACTTTATGTTTGTGTGTGTATGTGTACCCTATTGATTCTATTTCTCTAGAGAACCCTGACTAATACTCAGATTGATTCTAATACAAAGTGAAGATTAAAAACTACTATATATCTTTTAAAAACATTTTTTAAAATGCTTATTCAGTTTTGAGAGACCGAGAGAGACAGAGAACAAGTGGGGGATGGGCGGAGATAGAGGAGACAGAATCCCATCCAGGCTCTGCACTGTCAACACAGACCCCAGTGAGGGGCTGAAACTCACAGACCGTGAGATCATGACCTGAGCAGAAACCAAAAGTTAGACGCTTAACCGACTGAGGCATGCATGCGCCCCAAGAACTACTATATGACGGAGGAACAAGGGGGAGAAGAAGGGGGTAATGGTGGGGGAAAGGGAGAGAGGCAAACCATGAGAGACTCGAATGCTGACAAAAACTGAGGACTGATGGGTGTGTGGGGGGAGGGGGGGATGGTCATGGAGGAGGGCACTTGTGGGGATGAGCACTGGGTGTTATGTGGAAACTAATTTGACAATAAACTATTTGTAAAAAAACATAATCACAAGGAAAATAAATAAATAAATAAATAAAATACTATGGTGAAAGTATCACAAAGTGGATGTTCCATTAGGGTAGTTCTGCTTTTTTTTTTTTTTAATTTTTAAAATGTTTATTTTTGAGAGAGAGAGTGTGTGCAAGCAGGGGAGGGACAGAGAGAGAGGGAGTCACAGAATTCAAAGCAGAGTCCAGGCTCTGAGCTGTCAACACAGAGCCTGTTGCAGGGCTCAAACTCACAAACCTGAGATTATAACCTGAGCTGAAGTCAAATGCTTAACCAACTGAGCCACCAAGGCACCCCAGGGTAGTTCTGCTTCTTACATGGGCACCTATATGAGGATGATGAGCAATGTGAAAAATTTTTTAATGGTGGTCAATCAGATATATAAAAATACTTTGGGAGGCTACAAGGCATGAATTAAAGGAATTTATAGTATGTTTGCATTAAAACCATATTTTCATGGATTCTAGGGATTCTGGGCCTGTGATTTGGAAGCTTCCATAACTGACTCATTGGGAGAAATGTAGGAAGGACCCCAAACTGATTTCAATTTTCAGCAAACTCTTGTTACCCTTTTTGGATCATGATATCAGAACTCATTGGCCTCTGGGTCTTATTTCATAATATGAGGGACACACCTTTATATAGGAAATTGACACCTAAGACTTGTTTTCAGCTAGAATTGGAAAGGTCACGGTATCATACTGAAGCAGTAAAGGAAGATCTAAGTTTGGAAGATAATATAAAGAAAGAGGAAAGCAAAAGTAATCCATTTAGAGAAGACTTACTCTTGGGGAAGGACATGGACATAAAATCATCTAAATTTCCTATTTCAGGATGCATTGCACGCAGTACTATATATAAGCATTTAATGATTTGACTACCACATATTTTAAGTTCCATTAAAGGCATTCTCTTCTGCTGGAATTTTGTTCTATGAGATTCCAGGCATTTAGAACAGTCCCCCAATATGTATTTGCTGAATATATGAATGAATGAGTGAATCAATCAGTCAATCTATTAGTATGACTTCAGTACCCTTCTCCAGTCAGTTACCTGCCTTATGCAGTATCTGAGATGATACTATATTCTTAATTTCAAAGGGAAATATGATTTGATTTTAGAAGTTGAGATCATTGCTTTTGTCACCTCATCCACTGTAGGAATTTACTGTATACAACCAAGTACTAGTCAAATTCTATAAAGAACTTCCTTATATTTGCCTCCCTGAGCTTCCTACCCATTGGTCTTCCTTGATATAATGCAACTATAGAGAAAACAACTTCAGTTTGAATTCCATTTTGGCTCTTAGAGATTTGTAGTCTATTGTCACACTAGTAAAGACTTCTCTTTAGGACAAACACCAGCATTATTTTTTCTAATAATCCTGTGAAAGTATGTCTGGGCCTTTCATCATCTGGTTTGCTAAAGTTTGCACTTGCTTTTGTTTTCAAAAATCTCTTTGGGGTACCTGGGTAGTTCAGTCGGTTAAGCGTCCAACTTTGGCTCGGGTCATAACCTCATACTTTATGAGTTCAAATCCCATAACAGGCTCTGTGCTGACAGCACAGAGCCTGGAGCCTGCTTTGGATTCTGTGTCTCCCCCTCTCTCTGCCCCTCCTGTGCTCATGCTCTGTCTTTCTCTGTCTGTCAATAATAAATAAATGTTAAAAAAAAAATTTGTAAATCTCTTTAAAAAAAGGTAGTGCTCAGAACTGGATCTAGTGCTCTTGATGTGGTCCAGCTGAGACAAAATGAGACAAGACATACACACACACACACACACACACACACACACACACACACACAGAGAGAGAGAAAGAGAAAACTATATTTCTATTAAATATATTTCTTATATCACAAAACATAATTGTTTACTTCAAAAATAAAAATACAGAATACCATAAGATATGCAACATCTTATATAATGGAATATAAAAATAGAGTAGTATTTAAAAAGAACACCAGAAATTTAAAATAACCTATTGCCCAAAAAAAGCCGTTGCAAATTCTTTCAGATCTATTCATTTATTCCTTTTTGTCACCTTATATTGGGTGAACATCACACAAGCACACATACATACCTACACACAGTTTTACCTAAATAAAGATAGAGTGTTGTAAACGTGTGTTTTAAAATATAATGTTAAGTATTGGACTTTATTACATGGCTATAATTTAGTTCTACATCCAAGTGTGTGCAAATTCTTGGCTGATGGGTTAAATTCAGCCTACAAACATTTCATTTCCCCTCTGGGCCTGCACAGCATTTGAAAGCCTGGAATTTTGCAGCTTCTTTTAAAAATTGAAAAATCTAGTGACACTGGATGTACAACTTTATGTGGATATGATGAAATCCGAATGGCTTGGTTTTCACTGGGCAGGTGTTCTCCAACAGGCATAGCCATCAGCATTGCATGTTTCATACAAACAGTCTAACACATTCTCCCTAAGGTTGAATTTGTGTTCCATGAACATTATCACTGTAACAACTGTAGAACTACATGCAATGGATAGACCACATTTTGGTAGACTTTAATGTTGGTTCCATGTTTCTCCCATTATAAATAGTAGTGCAGAACACATCTTTGTACAGTGTGTTTACCCATTGCTTGATAATATTATGATGAACTCCTATATCAAATGCAGAATTATTTGGCCAAAATAGACTTATAATTTTAGAACTAATCCTCATCCTTTAAACATCATCATGGCCACAAAAACACCCTGCATTTATTCTTTTTTTAAATTACAGTATAATTAGCATCCAGGGTTATATTAGTTGCAAGTGTACAATATAGTGATTCAACAATTCAACACATTACTCAGTGCTCATTATGATAAGTATACTTAAAAATTTTTTTAAATATTTATTTATTTTTGAGAGAGAATAAGGCAGAGCATGAGTGGAAGAGGGGCAGAGGGAGAGGGAGACACAGATCTGAAACAGGTTCCAGGCTCTGAGCTATCAGCACAGAGACCAATGTGGGGTCCAAACCCATGAACTGCAGGATCATGGCCTGAGCTAAAGTCAGATGTGCAACCAACTGAGCCACCCAGACACCCCAGGTAAGTGTACTGCTAATCCCCTTCATGTATTTCACTGCCCCCCCACCCACTTCCACTCTACTAACCACCAGTTTGTTCTCTATATTTAAGAGTCAGACAGCCTGCATTTTTCATTTGCACTGTGTTAGATGAAAATTTGACCACTATATATGTAAAAACAAGTTTAAAAAGTGGAATTGTTCAAAAATATATACTAAGTAAATTAGTATTTTATTGTAGAAAAATTGTAAAGTGTGTAAAAATATAAAGGAAAAATAAGCATACCTATACTTGTAGAACTTTGAGACAATAACTATTACCTTTCTCACTTTTACTTTTTTCCACACATGCATATATATTTATATATACATATATTTACATAGTCATATTTTACGCACATATTATTTAATAATTATGATCATACCACCCTGAACACACCTGATCTCAGCTAATAGTGTTAAGATACACTGTTTATTTAATTTTTATTTCTGTTACATTTTTACCTAACACTATATTATGACTATTTCCCATAGGATCTAAAATTCCTTATTTAGGCAATTTTCAAGTTGTTTAATATTTCAACATATGGGATCACTTATTTAAACCTCCCCCTATTGTTGGACATTTAAATTATTTTCACATTTTTCTTTTTGTATTTAATGTTCCAATTAATGCCATTTTACTCAGATTCCTGTGACTTCTTTTATTTATACCTTCAGAATAAATTTCTACAAATGTAACCACTAAGTCAAAATCCGACTTGTACTCATACAATTTTTTTAAAAATTTAAATCAGACTTTTACATTACATGAATTATGTTTATTTGCTGTGCCCTTTGTTTTACCTTCTTGATAAATGATAGATAACTAGATAGATAAATGGATAGACATTTTAATTGAACACACCCCTGACTGATCTTGTTGCCTCACAACTGTGCCACATCTAACCACATTTGCACAGTTTGGATGTTAGCTAAACATTTTCCCAAAAAATCAGTTCAAATTTCTTCATAGCTGTTGCTTAGTAGTGTTTCCCTCCTCACATATTAAAAAATGCAATTCCAATGATTTGGTAAAGTTTGTTAACATGGATGCGAGTCAGCTGCACAATGTTTCTGTCAGAGTTTCCTATCTGGGGCTGGATCCACAGAAATCTCACAACATTCCTTGCACAGTGAAATGGAGTTGATATTTCATGTATAGCTCATGCATATGAGGAAGCAATATCTGTGAAAGTATTTAAATATAAAAATAATTATGTAAATACTATTTATTAGTAAAGATAATTAGTAGTTATCAAGCAGATCCTCTTCTGCCAGAGTGCCACATACCTTTCAAAATGAATGCTTGTGATGAATAATATTTAGATAAGGGAAAAAGAGTTTTCTCAACTTTTTCATCACAGCCCAGATATTGCCAGGCAAACAACTTGATAGAATCAATAGAGGCATAGTTAAGCAGGTGATAATCTCCTCTTGGCCTTCAATTTATCACTAAATGGCTTTTTCATGGATAGCAGTCATTGAAAGGTTGTAATTGTAGCCTTCTGCTATATTTACCATTAGAAAATTTCCTTTTAAATGGAGCATGCTGTGTTACTAAGTAGTGGTTTTGTGAGCACTTGTTTGTCATTCACAATTATTAGGTTCCCTCATATTTGAATTGGCACATGAAATGCCAGTTATAGTATTTGTAAGTGATTTTTCTATCTGCTTTTCTGGTTAGAAGCCCTGTTTAGGTGCTTAGGTGAAGTATTGCTTCACTTGTTCTCTGCTAGCAAATGAGAGAGCTGCACTGGATACCCATAACTTTCTCAAAAGCTCAGAAAACATTGGAAAGAGATGGTGATATCTGTAGCACTGTCAATCTGTTCTATTCAGCATGATATTGTTATTATAGCACAGTCTGAGTTGTCAACAAAAATCAGAGTCAAAGCAGTCCAGGTAGGGAAATGTGGGAGAGAGGTTGTTTTAATTATATAAAGATAGTACATCTGGTTGGCAAAAGGGCCCATATTCATCTTGAGTAATGCACAGAGCTTCCCTTCTCTTTCTTTGTCCCCATTACTAATCTGTTTAGGTCTCCATTCCTTCCTGACCACCTCCCCCATCTTACCAGCTGCTCTTCTCTGTACTTAGTTTGAAATATCTGCTGGAGACAGCACTGAGAGCACAGGGCCTGATCTCTGCAAAAATGAGTCAGTCTTTTATGAGCTGCACAAAATAAAAAGAGAATCAGGCAATTAGTGAAAGGGTATATGAGCTAATACTGAATAATTATACCAAGGTACCCTGCTTGTAAAGATTATACGGCAGACTTCCGGATCGCCCAGCAGGTGTGCTTCCCTTCCCTTCCTTTCTGTTCCCTTCTCCCTTCCCTTCTCCCTTCTCTTCTCCCATCCCTCTCCCTTCTCTTCCCTTTTCCCTTCCCTTCTTCTCGACTTCTTTCTTGGCTGGGACAAAAAACAGACTCTATGCCTTTCCCTGTTTACATAGAGAGACTTATTAAAATGAACATCTATAAGATTAAAAAAAAACTGATTAACATCATAGGCAGCTATAGGAAAAGTAAAAGGTGCTGATCACACACATTGCTTAGGTGCTGTTAGAGTGATTTCAGGGTTGATGGAGGTTATATGAACCCTAGATCTTTCTAGCATCATATGGAAACAACTCTTTCCCTCAGACATAACCCACTATTACCTCTTCTATAAGATAGGCCCCTATAAATGTGGTGTCTGTAGTGATCATCTAATATTCTCTAGCCCACATGTGGCTGTGGAATAAAATAAATCTAATGTGCAAACAAATAAGTGGTAGTGAAAATGATACGAGGTCTGCAATGGGGCAGAGCTACATTAAAACCCCAACACTACATGAATTTAGTTATGTAAATTGAACAAGTTCCTTAAATTCTATGAATGGCAGTTGCCTTATCTGTAAAATGGACAGAGTCTGCCTTTGCTCGGTTACTTCATACCTTAGAAACAATTAAAGATAGAAAGAATTCTCTGTGATTCATATTAAATACCTAGGTATAAGATGTCATTCCAAGAAGCCTAGAATGGAACACAAATTGAGAAAGATTGATGTAAAATACTTAAGGATTATGAAATAAAAGGTCTAAAATCGGAAAAAAAAAAAGAAATAATATATGTAAAAGGCACAGTATGGATATAAAATAGACACTAAAAATGGTGACTTTTACTCTAACTTAAGAAAAGTACTCTAACCAACTTAGGCAGTCCTAAAGCAAAATAAAATGCAATAAAATCTTATTCAAAAGAAGTAGGCAAGGGTTAACTGATTGTGTGATTGGATCCCGGGGCTAGGTCTCAGTCAGTACATGAATTCATATCCAGGAAGATTCTCACTGTGGAGGGTAGGCAACACATTTCCAATTCGTGTCATCACAAGATCTAAGCCTTTGTAGTTCTTTGGTTTCTAAGTGTTTGATTTTTGAAACTTAATAATGCATTAGAGTACTTCTGAGTTTAGCTCTTACTAAATTATAAATGTTATCATTTTATACCTAAGTTGCATGGTTCACTGAATGCAGAACATGCTTATTCTGACTTCCTGGGGTCTAAGGGGTGTTCAGCAAAGCTGATGGGTTGGTTATTTCTGCATGCATAAGTATTAGATCAAGATGCTAATTTCCAGCTGCATACCCTTTCAGATGGTCCCCTTTGTTTCAGTATAAGGATATTTCTTTCTCTGTATTTTTGAGAGTACATTAGTTCAGTTGTCCCAAGTGAAAACTATGAAGTCATTAAAGGGCACTTAGTGGTTCCCAGCTGGTCATTTCCCTCACACTCAGAAGCAGCCTCAAAAGCTAACTCCCATCAGTTACTGGGATGCCCCATATTTTGTCACTATCATTACCTTCACTACCACCATCATTATAATCACTCCTATTAATTCAGCACCTATAATGAGCCAAGCATTGCTCACTGCTTTATATATATTAGCTCAGTTTGCTAGTTCTTGTCTTTCTCAAAATGTTATCAAATCCTTTATTCATTATGTAAAATTATATTCATGACTTAAATCAGAAAGGGCAAAACAGTATCACCTCAAGTACCCCTTTACAATGATTCATAGTGGCTGCCAGAAGCATTGAGTTAAGAAAAATTTCAATATTCTGTGTAATGACTGTCTTAGGTGAAAGAAGAGAGAATAGGCATAGGGTGTATGGCACACAGTTCTGAAAGGCTCACTAATTCCCTTGCTCTTACAACCTTTTTGGAGACAGAGATAATGTTTCTATTGTCCATCATGTTGCTGCACAGTTCATTTCCACAGCATTCATTTATTCCTTCAGTGCTTTTCTTATTACTGCTGAGTCTTCCCTGACTCAGAAACTTCATACACTATATTCCCTCAGCCCAGATGCTCTGCTGAGCACCCCATATTCCAAAGTGCCTCTACATGGAGGCCTTCTGTTTATCCTAAGTAATTCCTCCAAGTTATTACATGTCATGACATCTTTCTCTTTTCTGCCACAGTACAGATAAGAATTTGTGATAATTTATTGGAATGTTTATTTGTGCATTTATTGTTTCCCTCCCTGAATGGTAAACCCAGTGAGCTCCAGAACTAAATCTCTCTTTTTGACCAGCCACCTTGTACCCAGCACACACATCTGGAAGAGAGTAGACATTTAATAGATACTTGTTGAAACAATGAAAGCACTAAATTTTGGAGACTCAAACTTAATAAAACCAGGATTCTAGCTTCACAGAACTCATATTCTAGTAAAGGAGAAAGATGATTAAGTAAATAATTACCATACAGTGTGATAAAAGAAATAGACTGTCTTGGATGAAGGGACAGGTGTTGAGGAAGAATCCCAGAGGTGATATTAAGATTGGGTTTTGAAGAATAAGGAGTAAAAATGGACCACAATAAACCTGGTAAGAAAATCTAAACACTTCAGCTGTGCTATCTGTTTCAATAATATGTTCCATGATTAAAGTTTTTTTTATTAAATGCCAGCTACATCAGCATCTACATATTGCATGACCCTAAAGGCATTTTGAAATAAATATAATGGATATTTTTCCTGAAAGGACACACAATTGGGCTTCTCCTTC
This sequence comes from Proteles cristata cristata, assembly GCA_017311185.1. Taxonomy (NCBI): domain Eukaryota; kingdom Metazoa; phylum Chordata; class Mammalia; order Carnivora; family Hyaenidae; genus Proteles; species Proteles cristata. The sequence continues at coordinate 308,202 of JAESUZ010000201.1, read as the reverse complement.
AAGGATATTAGTGTTAATCCCTTATCCTGCTTTTTATTTGATATATCCACTAATTGTTCTGATCCAGTTTCCTTGATGGAAGCTTATGGTCCATTTGCAGAAGGGTCAGTGGGGATTATGTTACCACAAATCTTCTGAAATGACTCAAGCATCCTTCTACAGTTAGAGGGCGTGTGGTTATAGTGGAATAATTTAGAGGAATGAAACTGCATTTGGCTTTTTAGGTTTAAATATATGACTTGGGGATAATAAAGGAAAAATCATGACCAGTACAGCAAGGGATATTTAAAACAAAAGATGGTTTTAGGTAGCCAGTAACTTTCTTAGAGCTTCACTGATAAACTTTCTCACAGATTCCTGTAGCAGAAGGTAACATAAACCTTTGCAGCTGAAGCCCTTTTAGGAATAAGCTCGAGTTTTTGGCTTGTTGATTGATCTATTGATTGATTTGTAAGGTAGAGATGAAGGAATAGAGAGTTAAATTAAGAAAGCATGGGGCATAACATTACTCTAAATCACATTTAACATAACATGAAGTTTAACAAAATACAGGAAATAAGGCTGAAAGGTAACACTCACCAAAAAAAAAAAAGCTTTTATAATTACATTACAGCACTTGAGACACCTGTAGTGTTTTGCATTGGCCTCTAAAATTTCCCAAAAATGTGCTCATTCACCTTGACTCAATCAGGTGCTGAAAAGAATTTCCTTGTTGAGTTGGTAAATCAGGATCATATTCAGGCTCTAATTGGATCCTAACACTGTTGCAGTTCTGTATGAATCCATATGTCACGTACAGATAGCAGCAGAAATAGTGTTTAAATCAAATGGATGCTGCTTACTTTAAGATGAAAGCTATCCAATGAATTTTAAATTAAAGTGGAAGAATTTATGCAAAGTCAGTGCCACATTCAGCCTCTATTTTATTTGAAGTACAGGAGGCCACTGATGTAAAATGCATCTTGGAACTTGCTTCAGATCAAACTAAAATAGGAGCAAAGAGAAACAAAGTAATTGTAATCCTTGGGTTACATGATCAAACCAAAAGTGTAGTCCTCTTCCTGAAATAATAAAGATTAGTTCTGTGCCCCATACCTATTTTGTAATCAAACAGACTATATTTTACCAAATGTGTAATTTTATTAAAAAAAATCAGTAAGCAAAAATGTTAATAATTCTCAAAATCAGGTACAAAACTATGCAAAAATGATACTATTATTCAGAGAAGATTAAGCAAAGAGGTCTCCTGGGTGGCACAGTTGGTTAAACTTCAGACTCCTGATTTTGACTCAGGTTTTGATCTCACAATTCCTGAGTTCGAGGCCTCCATCAGGCTCTGCATTGACAGAGCAGAGCCTGTTTGGTATTCTCTCTTTCCCTTTATCGCTGCCCCTCCCCTGCTTACTCACTCACTCATTCTCTCAAAATAAATAAACAAACATTGAAAAAAGGAAAGATAAAGCCAGAATAGTAACTTTTATTTATTGGTCAATCTAAATGGCAGCAAATATAAACTTACAGACTTCATTTTGTCAACTGAGGGATTATATATAGAGAAGTCAATCAGATCAAGGTGCAGGTTAAGTAACCATAAGTTTGGGGCAAAATGGGTAAAATAAGGAGTTTTCAAAGCTAAGCCAGTGCCAGTGAGTGGCTGGAAAATTCTCTGTGAGCATGGGGAGAACCATTCTTCCAGACTTCCAGTAAACATGATGATCCATTCTAGAAAAAACAGGGTAGGATTGCCCACTGATTATGTCCTAGCCTATTTATTCATTCACTAGGATGCAAGACCTTTAAAAACTTACAGCATAGTACATAGGACATAATAAGTCCTTAATAAATATCTGTTGAGTGAGTAACTCATCTGTAAGAAAGTCTCTTTACTAAGAGACACATAGTGACATTTGTTCCTTCATTGCTTTTCATTCAGCAAGTTTTTGGGTTTGTTGTTGTTGTTGTTGTTGTTTAATGTCACTTTTTTGTCAAGATCATGTTGAGGAAATATGTAATAGTAAGCAACAAAAACAACTGTCCCATGCCTCTCTGGAATTTAATGATATTGGGAGAAACCAATAGTGAAAAAGAAAACTAACTAAAGAATATATCATTACAATCTAAGGTTAGTTCATGTTAGATACTTACCCTAAACTTAATATGAAGATATTGAAGGATTTTGAGTAAGTATATGTGAATATTTGTTGATCTTTGCAGAGGGGGGAAGGTATGACTGGTTATATCTTTGAAAGAGATTTGATGATGTTGTGGGGAAGAGAGATAGGGATGAAAAAAGTAGTTGTGGTATTATTAGGTTATTGCAGTGCAAGTAAGAGATGATCTAGTCTAGATGAGGATGGTGGACAGACAAGAGTGAGATATACAAGATTAGGGAAATATTTAGGGTATGTTAGAGCAATAGGACTCAGGAAAGGTTTATTTAATAAGAAGCTTTCAAGGATGACTCCTACATTTTAGCCTCTCATAACGTTTATATCATGCTCTGAGAAAAAGGAATATTGAAAGATGATCAACATTTTTAGGGTTGAAGGGTTGATATAATTGGTTTTATCTTAGATATGTTGAGCTTGATGTGTGTTTGAGATACCCCAAAGCTTGAAGATATTAAGTAATTAAGTGGATACACACACACATACACACACACACACACACACACACACACACACACACACACATATACACACACGAGATTGCTATGAAGGCAAAAGCTGAGTCTTTGGTATATAGATGGAAACTTAAGTTGTGGTCATGGGTAAGACTACCCAAGGGGGAAAAAAAAAAAGGGCCTAGAGCTCCATTTTGTTGAGCTCCAATAGTTAATAAATGGGCTATAGAATTAGACTCCCAAAGAACTTTAGAGAAAATAATTGGAGAAATAGAAGAAAAACAATCATGAGGATAAAGTGTTTCTTGAAGGAAGAAGATACCAGCAACATCACACATGATTTTGATCTCCAGTAGTAGGTCTAGAAGCCAGATAGACTAAATGGAAGAGTGAGTGGGAAGTAAATAAAAGGAGTCAGTAAATAGAGAGGAGGGATGTACTTTGTGTGGGTTAGAGCTCTTTTGATTCTACCTTTGATCAAAAGAGAAGTTCAAATATAGGGATAAAGGAATTGTTTCAAAACCCCAGGGCAAAGATATATGCACATCTCAGGAACTTCCAGGACCCAGGAACAGAAGCCTACTTGGAGACCAGAAAGTGTCCTCTTTGGTTCTTCACTGCTCACTCTGCATATCTGGTTCATTCCTAGACTGAATCTTTATTTATTTTTATTGTTTATACTGAGAGAGACAGAGAGAGAGAGAGAGACAAAGTCCCAAGCAGGTTCCATGCTCAGCATTGGAGCCTGATGTGGGGCTTGATCCTACAACCCTGAGATCATGACCTGAATCAAAATCAAGAGTTGGAAGCTCAAGCCACCCATGAACTTTTTTCCTCTATATGCATAAGCTAGGAAGTAGAAATTGCTATCACTTATAAGTTTACCTCTCCTTTCAAAAGGACAATCAAACTGATAGAGGAAACTCTCAGCCCTATGGTCACATACCTCAGGGCTTTTTGTCATTGGCTTGGCTGGATCAGGCCCAATCACCTACAGATGGAGGGTGTGGTACAATAATAGCTGTGCCATATAATACCATATGGCTAGAGGAGCAGGAGGGTCAATTACTGTAAAGAACTATTAGGAAGAAACGCCTATATGCCTACCATGGTGAAGAACTTTTCAAAATTTATTTCAAAGTTCCAATTCATCAGAACCACTGAGTGTGTTTTGTAAAAATAACAGATACTAGAGTCTTATTCCAGATCTACTCTCCAAATGAAGCCCAAGAATCTTTACTACTAATAAGTTCCTTAGTTGGCTGCAGTTCACTCAAGTTTAGGAATCAGTGCCCTAGAGGAAAGATCTTGGTTCTAGTGATTATCCACCACCTTTGAACGTCATATCCATTTTTAAAATTTTCACCTCTGCCACATCTCTTTGAAACTCGTGGCACATAATCTGGAATTTGGGCTCTGAATTACCTTTTTCCCGTTTCTAGAAAAACTCCATCCTGAAACTGTAAGGATGTGGAAAGTTTGTCCCAGAAATCTTCATAAGCAGATTATCATAAATGATAGAGTTTGTTCATAGGTGAATGTAATATTGGTCATAGAGGCCTTATCTCTTTTATTTTTCTATACCATATATAATATTCATAGATAGATGTTCCATCACAAAATCAGCAGTGCTACATGCATGTTTCTTTTCTCTATTCTTGTCCATCTGCTAGGCCTTACAGGTAAACCCAGCCCCATCTCTTATACATATCAATCCCTTTTACCAAAATTTAAAAAAGAGCAAAAACATATCTGCTCTATTTCTGTGACTTCTATTTGAAATACAGCTAAAATAATTGTGTTAATTTAGCTCATTGCTTTGTGACAGTTTCTTTCATGCTTCCTCCACTGATTTATAGCAATATTTCTTAAAATCCCGACATTCTTAGGGTACCTGGGTGGCTCAGTCAGTTAAGTGTCTGACCTTGGCTTAGGTCAAGATCTTGCAGTTTTATGAGTTCAAACCCCGCATCAGGCTCTGTGCAGACAGCTCAGAGCCTAGAGCTTGCTTCTGATTCTGTGTCTCCCTCTCTATTTGCCCCTCCCCTGCTTGCACTCTGTCTCTCTCTATTTCTCAAAAATAAATAAACATTAGAAAAGAAAAAAAGAAAAACACTGACATTCCTGCCCCCAAGTAGAATTATACTGAAATGGTCAATAGGCTAACCACTCCCCTCAGGTTTTCAATGCATATCATCATTTTATACATCTTGGGAGGTTCAGTAATATGTCAGCCCATTGATCATTTGACAAAATTATTTCACCCTGTACCCACCTTCCCTCCACCCCCACTGCAACACATTAATCAGTATACCTAGAATATACATTAAACATAGTTTATTTGGAGAACTAGAACTCAATCTACATTATTCCTCTAGTTAGATGGAGTATTTTAGGGAGTAGAATGGAAGAGAAATTGATAGGCAATTCAGTGACCCCTTTTCCTCAATTCCATAAAATGAGTAAGACAGTAATTTTTCCCTTAAATCTGCAGCATCCACATTGCACTTTGTACTTATGCTTTATGCTGCGAGTAATTAAATAAAAAGTAAAAGGTATTAAATGAATAGTAAGTTTACTGGGTAGTAAACTGAGTTGATAATTTTATTTTTTACAAAGGAAATCTATTTATTTACATTGCAGGAATAAGGCAGTGTTCCAAGAAAACTGTGACATTAACCTATAATCTCACACCCAAAGAGATCCATTGTTAGAAATTTAATATATACTGTTTATGCCAGTTTTTAAACTCTATTGCCTTTCAACTGTAAATTCTCTCTTTTTTTTATCTGCTCTGTAAAAATAGATATAGATTCTTTAAATAGTTTTACTTTTGCCAGCTGGCATGATTTTAGCCTTTACTAGTAGATGGCACTGGAGGGACATTGCAGAGAAAGGTTTTGCTTTGTGATACCAGTGTGCTTCCTTGGAAGTCTCCTGGTGGCTTCTCCAGCATCCCGTTCCTATAATATGTGTGATTCTCCCAGTACCCAGAGCTGCAATGCATGCACTTTCCTCTGGCATTCATGCTTGCTCTAGCACCCAGCTCCTGCAGCACTCAGTGTCCAGCTCCCACTGTGCACATGTCTCTAGTAATTGATTTCAGCAGTACCTGGCAGCCAGCAGCTTCCCCTAGCACCTCCTGTCAACAAGTTTTGCAGTGGTGTGCCTCCAGTGAGAAACCTCACCATGAACAGCTTTCCATGGAACTGTAGAAGATGGATTTCCGGCAAGTCGTAGAGGGCATATTTCCAGAAAGTTTTGCCATGAGGTATCATAGCAACTTCACCATCTAGTGATCCCTTGGTCACGCGCTCTCTAACCTGGTCTGGACCTCCATCCTGTAAGGGGGGAAGAGAGCTTCTTTCTCAGAAGGAAGATTAGTGGCTATTCCTTCTATCTAGTATCTCTGTATATTTTAGAGTTCTGTTTACTCATCACCAGCTGTGCCCTTATTACCTGTGTTATATTTAATAATATTTTTTATTAAACTTTTCATGGTCAAATTGTTATGTGGTTTTCCTCTACTGGGTGAACACAGACTGATGTCTAATTTCCCAATCTAATACTGAGGTGTATATTATTTTAATTTTTAAAAGAATTGTGAACCCCTTTGTTCACAACATTCTTTGAGTTTCTACATTATTATTTCAGTGGTTGCATATTAGTCTGTACAGTAGTACATACTTCACATTTTTTTCTTTCATCTCTTATTTGTTTTATGCACACAGATATATATATTTAAACTATTCTCATTTTCAAAATTGTAAACAATGCTCTAGTAAACATCTTTGTACACATCCTTTGCACATATCTATAATGATTTTATTACAACCAACTCTTGGTCATTTGGATGTTTTAGGCAGAACCAAATGATGAATATATCACATAAATGCTTTATGTATTTACAGGGGATTACTGAGGTTATTGTCTAGTGCTATCATGAGACATCAGGAAAAAGTGAGGAAGTCATGGTTTTTATTGTCTTCTGCCAAGCTTTCGTAGCAAGAATCTGAAAAATCTCTCATGTAGCACAAGAACTCATGGGATTGAGCCATTAAATATCAATTATCACAAATCATTTCTACCTGCTTCTCTGATTAAATATTTTCCTGTGTTGTACAGTTGGGGAATATACCTCATCAAAAGAATAGGAGATGAGAAAGAAGTAAATGACTCAGAATATCTTGGTGGTTCTTAGAGTGCTTTGAAAAAGCAGTGTTAACCTGAATGTCTTAAACAAATTGAACTTGGCTGATTTTAAGTGTTTACAGAAAAGACTTTCCTCCAGCTTCAGCTGGAAACCTCAAATCATTGCTCCATTGTTGGTTTCTTTTGACATGACTATACCCCAGGCATTAATAATCTCAAATATTGAGCTAAACATCTAAATTATTGAGGATTTTTCAGAATAATTTGAACTAAGGGAATGATCATGACTGGCAACCTTTGAAAGTTCCCTCTTACCAGGAAGTACATGGAGGCACTGTCTTTTAGAACTAGACATGCTTCAGAGACTTAAATCAATGTTTGCTTGCAAATTTGACACTGATGTTTGCTAAGTGAGCTGATGGAAATAGTGGTACTTGGTGAGCCATTTGGTGGTTTGCAAGTGAGACTGTGCTAATCTCAGAACATGGAGGTGTAACATGTATTATGTATAACCCCAATATGATAGTAAAAATAGATAGACACATGGCATCATTGTTATCATGGTCAGTATCAACAGAGCAACACAAGCACTATATACCTTATTGAGCACATACTGTGTAGACATTATGCCCCTTGTTCATGGGTTAGTTTAGCTAATCCTCACAAAGCTCTTAATAAGTAAGTACCAATAAAAATACCCATTTTACAGATGAAGACATTGGGGAAGAAAACAGTTAGAAATTTGCCTCTTATCACACAGTTACCCATCTCTTCAGCCAGTGCACAGATTAGACTTGTCTGACTCCACGATCAGGTGAGTACAGTGGCCTAACCAATATGCATTACTGCTTTCCACATGTTTAGAGCTGAGAGAAATCAAATAGTGAACTTTAAAGAGAATCTTTTTCCGCTTTCATTCATTCCCTTTCAGCTTTCATTCAATGCATTCAATGATTTAATATATCATGTAGAATTATCAAGTTAAATAACTGCATTTTGCCCTTAATTGACCATTTTGAACTGAATTGTTGGATTTATCAGATGTTTTATAGTGCAATATGGTCTAGTATAGCTATTACCAGCCTCTCTCCCACCATCACTGCACCTGACAAATAAAATTCACAAGTACGACATTTTATCCTGAATTATCCAGAATTAATACACAAAGCTGTGTAAGGAAAAGTCTGTAGTTTATGCCATTGTCTCCATTCCTTTGTCTCCCACTTGTCCTAGGGGCTGCAGTGAAGGACCTATCATCTAAAAGAAATTGAGAGAGATGTGATGGCTTAACAAATAGGTCTTGAGTACCTATAACATATAAAGAGCTAGATCATTGTGGTAGCCTTGTTGAAGGTTTAAAAATAATAAGATAGCCTACGAAAGACAGGCATTGACACCATTGCCAAAAATCCCTTCACTCACAAGGCAGTGAAGAAAGGTGTAAGAAGAGGGGAAGATCATGTCAGCAGGGAGGGCTGAGTATGGCCCATTCGCAAGTTTCTTAATTGGAATTCTGCTGTCCAAATATGAGTTACTTCTGGCAAATTTTGTACCATGAAAGTTTTTCTCAGTGTTAAAAAAAAATGTCTAGCAAAGAAAGGAAGGGGACTGGAGACTAAAATAGGAGCCAGTATAGGTAGCCCATCAGAAAATTTTGTCTCATAAACAGGGGGAGGTCAATCCAAACCCTCAATCCCAAAATGTATTCATATCCCTTAACATTATAGAATCACTATCAGGGCCTGTGGTGCTTAATAAGTAGCAAAGCATAAAATCAAAAGAGCTCAGTGTATAAACTCCCCTACCCTATATTTAAATTTACAATGAGAGTAAGTACTTCTAAGATTCTATACATTTTATTTTTTCTCCAACAAGTCATAAAATCACAAAGATCACAAAATCACAAGATGCTCAAGGGAACTCCGAAAATATTTAAAATGTTTATTCTAGAGATGAGGAAACTCTTGCTCAAATAAGAAAAGTGACCAAATCCATGCATAACCAAAATATCTGTACAGGAATTGTAGTCAGAAATGTTTAGTTGTCCCAAGCCCTAACTGTGTGATTTCTCTGCATCACCGTCAATCAATAAATCTGATTCTTCAAATACAAAAAACTTTGGCTTGGCTTCATAGAGTAAGATTGTTTTTTAAGTAGCTGAAGGAACAGATGATAGCAAATATTAAGCAACTATGGAATTTTTTAACCAGAGTTATTTGCATTGTTATTTTCAGCTCATAGTGATAGATTGATACCACATTTAAATGGAAAATATATCTATTCCATATTTATAAATCCTTAGATTCTGCATGTGTCATGAAAATTGTAAGTAAGTTTTACAACACTGAGCTATATGAAATTAATTTCTGTTCTGGGTCAAAAAGCTCCATAATAGGCATTTAATGCATAAAACACTAGTGATTGCTGCCCTAAGGGCTACATTGCCAGGTGAAATTAGAGATCTCAAATCCCATCATTATATTGGTATTGTGTGTGTGTGTGTGCTATTTACATAATATATAGTCTAAAATTGAGTATTTACCTAATTAAAAGGCTAAGGGTGTCTTCTCATTTCTTCCCCTTCAAATCTAAAACAAAATGTCTAGTTGTGAATATTAATATGTTGCTCATATGCCAGGGTACCAATGCCTACTGTTTCATTTCTATATATACTTATAAAGTGATAGTAAAAGATAGTTGTATGCCGCACTTAGATAATTTGGAGGGAATCAAAATGGAACTTGGTAAAAACTGTATACCCTTCTTTAAATTAAACAATGACAATAAAAATAAAATGAAACAACTATAAGTAAACATTTAAAAAAATTAACAACTACAATAAAACTGGTTTGTGAGCATAATTCATTTCAAAAATGTGTTTGTAATCCAAAACTCTCATTTTTCAAAGTGAATTTCAAGAACCATTGGCTCAGCTGTGAATCATGTGACATCTGGCATCACATGCTATTCATGTTGCAAGATATCACTCATTATCAAATTAAAATTTGGGGTGCCTGGGTAGCTTAGTCGGTTAAGCGTCCGACTTTCTTGGGTCATCATCTTGCAGTTCCTGGGTTTGAGCCCCGCGTCGGGCTATGTGCTGACTGCCAGCTCAGAGGCTGGAGCATGTTTCGGAGTATGTGTCTCCCTCTCTCTCTGACCCTCCCCTGCTCACGCTGTCTCTCTCTCTCCTAGAAATAAATAAAAAACATTAAAAAAAATTTTTTTTAATTTATTAGAAATGTTTGCTCATCCTCTGAAAACTTGCAGAACAAGTTACTCACAATCCAAGGTTTTACTGTGTAAAAAATACAAGGTACTTGGAAAGATATTAAATACTTATTTATATAAAACTTTTAAATCATTTTTTCATATTTTTTGCTGAGAAAATTGTCTTCCCACAAACCTTCCACAAATGTAAGTTTTTCAGATTTTAACTTCCAATTTTTGATAATCACATTCAGCAAGAAAATTTTAATCATATTTGTAACCATTCAAAAATTTTCAAAAGTTGATTTTTTTTCAAAGAATTTGGTTTTCTCCTCTTTCTTTTACTTGCAAAAATTATCAAAGTATCATTTTCTACTGTGTATGAGATTGAATTCAATCCAACTTGTTGCTTTTATAAATATGTCACAATAACTACATTGGGAGGCACTGCTGTGTTAAGGCATCCACAGCTATAAGATAGTCATAGCATCTTCTTTGTTAATGTTTTATTTATTTTTGAGAGAGAGAGAGCATGTGCACAAGTTGGGGAGGGACAGAGAGAGAGGAAGACAGAGCTATCCCAAGTAGACTCTGCACTGAGAGTAGTGGGCCTGATGAGGGACTCACACTCACAACCCGTGAAATCATGACCTGAGCCAAAGTTGGAAGCTCAATCAACTGGAGCCACACAGGCGGTTCAAGGAAGTTATATCATGTTTAAGAAAATACAAAGATGTGGAGCAACTACCTGAAACCATGCTGACAAGTTCTCCCTGAACTCCCCCTTCTGACTTGTTGTACCCATGCCCTGGAGCATGAGCTCTTCCAGCAATCTTACAGTCTTTTTTTCAGTGTGGGCACTGCTATTGTATAGTAGCTGTTGCAGAAATTGTTGCCCAACTGGTTGAATGTTGAGCAAATTATGATGGAGCCATTGATGTGGATATTTCTCATTGGGCCTACCATCTATGACCACTTTGATCCTCTGGCAGACTCTGCCTTTCTAGGGTCACCTTCCTGGGAGACCCCAGAGAGGCTACACATGGCTGAATGTGAAGAGCTCCAGGACTTTAGGCAACCCAGGCTTTACCAGGAAGGGCCAAGGGTTACAGGGTTACCTCACATCCCACTTATAAACATTAGATTCACAACTGTATATCCAAGCATAATGGATGGGCCCTCTGCTTTAGGTATATGACTTTAAATAGCCTTGAAGAACTTTGAAAGTAATACCCCAGATGGCAGACTGCTCTGTTTTTACCCTTTCTGTATCTATACTAAACCTGCAGCTGAAAACAGAGTTTTCATACTAAGAATGCACATTTATTCTGTGTCTACCACTTAACGACAATCAGCAGGAAGGTAACTTACTTTGGACAAAAATGAAAATTCAAAGTAAGTTGGTGCTTTGCCTCAGCTAGGAAGGTTTATGGAGAGAAAGTGAGGAACAAGAGCAAAATAAACAAGCTCTTTCTGCTGGATTTAAACTCTGACCCACATTTCAATATAACTTCAGAAAGGTTTTATAAAGTCAACGGAATATTTTAAACAGTCTTGATATGGAAATAATGGATTCATTCTCTGTATACTCCAGTCTCTTCTTTCATTTGTTCATACTTGTATTCATTCATATATTCACCAAGTATTTGTTGGTGTAGACCTTATCTGGTATTGACCTAGATATGGGACTAGAGGGGTAAGAAGGCATCATCATCACCTTGGAGGCTCTCCTAGTCTTGAAGGGAGTAATTATCATACAGTTGGACAAGAACTGCTGTAGCCATATAAGCGGAATATCAGAACAGAACTATTTCATTCAATCTTGTTACATACAATAGAGGTTGTGCTTTTAAGGGCTCCATCCATGTCTTAATTACTTTTATTTTACCTGCAATGCATGAGATGCTTTGCATACAAGTAACTATCTTTATATGTTTCTTGTGCAAGTAACTATATTTTTATTGAATGTATTTTTAGCTATTTCTTGTGATTCCTCCCTACATTCCCCAGAAGTATGGATTTTGTTTTTGTAGAGTGGCAAACTACCACAATTTCTTCCAGTAAGAATGTGAGGATTGAAAGAAATACTGCATTTAAAGTCCTGATTTTTTACAACTTTTTGAGGTATAATTGGCATAAAATAAATAGGATTAAAATTCACAATATATGTGTACATCTGTGAAACCTGTCACCACAATATCCAGCATACACAAAAGGTTCCTCCTGCATTTTTTTTTTTTTTTTTGCTATTGTAGGTTTGTTTGTGTTTTCTAAAATGTTAGAAGAAAGGACTGGTAAAATCAGAATTTGGCTGCTTTTACTCAGCATAATTAGTTTGAGATTTATCCAAGTTATTGCATGTATTAATAGTGTATTTCTTTTAACTGTTAAGTAGTATTCCATTGTGTGGATATACCATAATTTTTTTATCCATTCATTTGTGGATGGGAATTTGGGTTATTTCCAGTTAATTCAGCTTTTGAAACTAAAGCTGCTCCGAATATTCATGTACAAGTCTTTGTATGGGTATATATTTTCACTTCTCTCAAGTGGATACTTAGAAGTGAAATGGTGGATCATATGGTAGAGGTATGCTTAACTTTCCTAAGAAATTGACAGGCTGTGTTCCAAAGTGATTGTACCATGTTACATTTCCATCAACATCATAAAAGAGTTATAATTCTTTTACATAACCCCAAATGTTTATAGTCAGTCTTTAATTTCTGCCATTCTAACATGTGTGTAGTGATATCTCATTGTTGATTTAATTTGTTTCCCTAGTGATTAATAATTTCAATGATCTCTTTATATTTCTTTGTGTCATCCATATTTCTTTGATAATGTATCTGTTCAGATCTTTGTTCAATTTCTGTTGTTGTTGTTGTTTTCTTATTGCTGAGCTTGTGAGAATACTTCGTATATTCTGAAGCTAAGTTCTTCATCAGATATATGCTTTGCAAATTTTTTAAGCTGAAGCTTACCTTTTCATTCTCTTAGCATGACTTTTAAAAGGCAGAAGTGTTTTATTTTTATAAATTTTTAATTTTTTTTTTATTTTTGAGAGACAGAAAGAGACAGAGTGCAAGTTGGGGAGGAGCAAAGAGAGAGGGAGATACAGAATTGAAAACAGGCTCCAGGCTCTGAGCTGTCAGCACAGAACCCAACACAGGGCTCAAACTCACAAACCAAGAGATCATGCCCTTAGCCAAAGTCTGTCGCTTGACCGACTGAGCCACCCAGATACCCCTGAAGTGTTTTGTTTTTTTAAGTCCAAATTATTATTATTATTATTGTTTTATGGATGATATTTTTGGTATGTTATCTAAGAAACCTTTGCCTGACCCAAAGTGCCAAGATGTTTCCCTGTGTTTTGATCTAAATCCTTTGTAGTTTTATGACTGGCAGTTAGGTCCAAAGTCTATTTTCAGTTCATTTTTATATGGTGTGAGGTATGGATTAAAGTTCATTATATTGCATGTGGAAATTCATTTTTTCCAACCCAACTGTTGAAGAAACTTTCCTTTCCCCATTAAATTGCCTATGTCAGAAAACTGTTGAGGATCAATTTACAGACTCTTTAAATTGGTTCATCAGTTTATCTTTATATCAGTGCCACACTTCTCAATTATTCTAGCTTTATAAGTATTGAAGTATGAATAACAACCATCTAACTGTTCTTTAAGATTATTTTGCCTATTCTGATTACTATGTATGTTCACATGAATTTTGGCATCAGCTTGTCAGTTTTGACAAAATCACCTGTTGTATTTTGTTTGGGATTACGTTGAATTTATTGATCAGTTTGGGCCTTCTGTTGACCAGAACCCTTACTGATTATTAAAAAACAGTCAATTAACACATGTTTTGTACATTATATGTATTGTATGGCTCGTACAATTCTTATATGGCTCGTATTATTCTTATAATAAAGTAATCTAGAGAAAAGAATATGTTATTAGGAAAGTCATAGGGAAGAGAAAATACATTTACAATACTCTACTATATATATATATTAAATCCATGTATAAATGAACCTGTGCAATTCAAATCTGTGTTGTTCAAGTATCAAATTTAATGGCTTTTTTTAGTATGTTAATATATTATATTATATTGGTTAATTTCCAAATGCTAAACCAGCCTTATATTTTCAGAATAAACCTACTTAGGGATGACATATGATGCTTTTTATTTTTATTAGGTTTTATTTTCTAAAATTTGGCTTAGAATTTTTCATCTGTATTCATGTAGTTTATTTTCTTGTAATGCTTTTTTCCCCCTCATTTTGCTATTGGAATAATACTGTTTTCATGGAATAAGTTGGGAAATATCCCCTTCTCTTCAATTTCCCGGACTTTGTTTATGATTGTTATTGATTCTGTCTTAAATAGTTGGTAGAATTTACCAATGAAGTAATCTTATCTGGAGTTTTTAATGTAAGATTTTTTTTACCTCCAAAATTTTTATTTCTTTAATATATTTATGTATATTCAGATTTTCTTTCTTAAGTGAGCTTTGGTAACTTGTGTCTTTCTTCTAAACTATCAATTTGTTGGCAAAACCCCCTTCATAACATTCCTTTATTTTACATTTAATATGTGTAGAAACTGCAATTATGCTATCTCTCTCATTTCTGATCTTGGTAATTTATACCTTGTCTCCTTCCTCCCCCCTCAATTCATTTGACTAGAACTTTATCAATTTTATTCAATTTTTTAAAAAAACATTTTTGGTCTGACGTATTATATGTATTGTTTTCTGTATTACTGATTTGAATCTGATTTTTATTATATCTTAAGCTACCTTTGGGTATGATTTTCTCTTTTCTAGCCTCTTGATGTGGCACTTGAGGTCATTGATTTGAGATTTTTTTCTTTTTCCAATGTAAGTATTTGCTGCTATAAATTTCCTCTTAAGTACTGCTTTAGTGACATTCCACAAATACTGATGGGTTGTATTTTCATTGACATTTGGTTCAAAAGGTTTTTAATTTCCCTTTTGATTTATTCTTTGACCTATGGGTTATTTAGAAGTGTGTTAAAGTTTACAAATATTTGGAGGTTTTTTTTTAGAGACCTTTCTCTTATTGATTTCTAATTTGTAGAACTTGAATCCTTTTAAATTTCTTGACGTTTGTTTTATGGCCCAGAATAGCTTATATCAATGAATGTTTCATATGCACTGCAGTATGTGAGTATGTGTGTGTAGTGTGTGTGTGTGTGTGTGTGTGTGTGTGTGTTCCACTACTATTGGAGGAAGAATTCTGTGAATGTTAATTATCAAGTTAGTTGACAATGTTGTAAAAGTCTAATATATCCTTACTAATTTTTCTATCTACTTATTCTTTTGATTATTTTGCTTCATGCATTTTGTAGCTCTTTTTGCCTATTTGCATAGACATGTAGGACTATTATGTCCTTTCAATGAATGGATCCCTTTATCATCATGAAATGATATTTCTTATTTCTGATAATATTCTGCACTCTGAAATCCACTTTGACTGGTCTTCATATAACCCCTCAGCTTTCATTTACAAGCAATTATTGATATTAGCTTGATGCCTATTATCATGCTACATGCTTTTGATTACTCCAATTTGCTCTGAATCTTAGGTTTCAAATATTCTTGAGCTTTGTCCTGTGATAAAGTTATGTTACATGAAACAGTTTCATTCTTTCTGATCTTGTTATTAGGCATTGTTAGGAAGGACCAAAGTCATATTTGATATAGGTCTAATTATCCCACACAATGAGTCTAGACTCTTCCAGGTCCTCTGTCCAATATCCCATGAATTATGAGATTATCTAGGTTGGGTAGTAGGAACTGGTACTATTCCAGGTCCTGTGTGCACCAGGCACTGTTAGCTCTAATCTCTTGGAACTATTATTTTCCTGCTTTCTGGTGGTTTTTTACGTGTGTAGAGTGATCAGTACACTTCTAAACTCTTGAGGAGGATCCTTTGCAGATCTCTGGTGTTCCCTCTGCATGCAGCTCTCTCCTTTCTGGCATTCTGTCCTGTCACCTCTAGTTGCCTTGATTTCTCCAGGCTCTTCGCTCTGTGTCCTCGACTCAAGGAGTCAACCAGGCTCTGTCTCATTTCCTCTCTCTGCCCTGTGGTCTGAAAATTCTATCAATGCAGTAATCTGGGGCAATTATAGGGCTTGCCCCCATTTGTTCCTTCTTAGGGATCACTGATTTTCAGTGCCTGATAAATATCTAGTTCCTTGAAAATTTGCTTCGTATGTTTTCCTTTGTGTGTGTGTGTTTGTTTCAGATAGAAGGGTAAATATAGTCCTTTTATTACATCTTAACTGGAAATTGGGAGTTTGTAAACACACAAAATTGAATTAATGGGACCGTATGATTTTCCTTCCTTTATTACTCTACTACCAACATGCTCGTGGTTAAAATGAAGTTTCACGGTTCCCCGTGGATTTCTACACTGTAGTCATGATGCAAAATTCCAATGACAATGGATAATTGACTGCACAATACAACATCTGTTCTTAATGAAATAAAAAGATTCACACTTCTACCTTGTATTAGTGAGGGTACTACAAGCTAGTGTAACAACAAATCTCTATTTGTTAGGGACTTAATATAAAAAGAAGGTTTATCTCTTACTCACATAAAAATCCAACATCATGTTTCTAATTTGCTGAGGGCTTTTCTCCATGAAATGAATTAGGGACCCATGGTTCTTCTGTATCCTGACTCTGCCATTTCCTAGGGCCTCAAAGAGTTTGGAATATAGCTGGATGACAGAGGAGAAGATGGTATAGAAGCTTCTGTTCTTAATCACCCCAGTGTAGAAGTGACACTCACTACCTCAGCTTACGTTTCGTTGGTAAGATCTGGATGCAGGAGGTTGCTGAGACACACAGCCCTAGCAAGCTGACATCTAGCAACAACTTTATACAAAGGAAGACAAGCAAATTGCTTGCCATCTCTTGACAAACATAAGGAAATTTGTTGACTTTTACCTCCTTTTTTTAAAAAATTTTGTTTATCTATTTTGAGACTCCAAGTGCACCCAAGTCTGGGAGAGAGACAGGGAGACAGAGAGGAAGTGAGAGACAAACCCAAGCAGGATTCTGCACTGAGTGCGGAGCCCAATGCAGGGCTCGATGCAAGGCTCTAACTCACCAACCGCAAGATAATGCCCTGAGTGGAAGTGGGACACTTAACCCACTGAGCCACCCAGGCACCCTGCCTTTTACCTCCTTCTAAAATGCATGCTTTATTATTTTTCCACCCCTCCAACTTTGATCATGGTCAAAAGCCTATTTATCCATTCACACTGTCAAAGGAACCTTCTTTCACACAAGGACAGTATACCAGGTTTCTTTCCATAGCACATTTCCCACATTTGGACCAAAGCCATGCACTGCATTTCACCAAGTGACTGCTGAATAATCTCAAAACTGTGATATCCATATAAAGGAAAAGATAAGAAAGTTTCCAAGGCTCTTATGGGCCAGAATTTTTCTGTTCCCCTTACCCAGGTAGGTTAGTGCCTGTTGGATATTTTTTGGCTTTGTAGAATGCTTCCTGGATTTGTAAGAAGAAATCATAGATGGAATAGGCTGGTTCTGAGGATTAAATGAGATATATTTTATAAAGTGCTAAACATAGTCTAAGGCACATATAAAAAGTGATCCATAATTGAGGCTCTTTATAATGATGAATCAAGGATAGGATATTAAGCAAAAATTGATATGCCCTTGTTGTGGATGATGATAATATACAGAAAATTTTAAACTTTTTCTGTTTTCTGCAACTACTAATAAGGTTTCAATGTGTGCTTGCTGTCTGATTTCTCAGGAGAATGGATTTTTCCCCTCACTTTATCAAAGAGATACCACCTGAATAAGGGCTGAATATCTGTAAATGACTCCACTTTTAGAATTTCACCACCTTGTAAAAGGCAGCAAAGTATAGTAACAAAGAACTTTGGTTCTAAAGTCAGTGTTTAAACCCTAGATTCAATGCCTATCAATGGTATGGCCTTGAATAACTTATCTTCCGAGTCTGTGAATTTTAGTTAGTGTGGTATTACCTTCATAGGGACTTTGCAGTGGAAGTAAGATAAAATATACATAAATCACTTAGACAAAGAGATGGCATATAGTTAGTGCCTAATCATGTTATTATAATTAGAAGGGGCAGTATAATACAGTAGGCAGAATATTGAGATTAAGGTCAGATACCTTCTGTTTACATCCATGCTTTATTGGCTTTAATCTTGAGGGACCTCACTCTCCTTATCTATAAAATAAGGCTAATAATATTCTCCTCACAGGCTTGATATAATGATTATAAGGTATGTGAAAGTACATAGAACCTTGCCTAGAACGTGCACAATGCTAAATAAGTATCTGTTAAAATTCTTTCATTTACATTATCTCTGGCCCTAGGCAAGTTGATCTTCCTCTCACATAAATTATGCTTTCTACTTGGCCTAGAATAGTTAATATTAAAAAACAAACAAACCTCAAGCAACTGTAAAGAATAGTACTATTAATATTTATTAACATTATTATTTAAAAATAGAATGACATCTTTTTCCTGAAGGATTTGGCCACTGGAATTATGGATGGAAATCCTCACTGGATTAATGTGGTAACATTTCTTAAACACCTGGTATGGCATGGATTGCTTTATCACAAATGAGAGGAATATTAATATCTATTATTTTATAAGCCCTACTACCTCAGGTTAATTTTAAGATCATTAGTGAAGACTAATTCCATTTGGAAATTCAGTCACCTGCTAGAGGCTCTCTCACTACAAACTTTGTAGAAACCATAAAAATAAATTCAGAAACAGATAAAACTATCTCATGCCATTGAACACCATATTCCTAGGCAGCTCAAGTCTGAAGTCCACAGTCAAAAAAAGGATTTTAATCTTGGAGTAACAACAGCAGTGAGCAGTGAGGGGGAGGAGATGCAAGTGATGCCTGTTTACCCTCCTTCTGTTCTGAGGCGGTTTCTAATGCAGATTAGATCCTTAAATCGTTGCCAAAAAGCCTAACTACTTTTGGGATACTTTTCTCTGAGTCTTATTTATTTTTTTTATTTTTTATTTTTTGCGTGTTTTTGCTTTTGAAAGGGCACAAGTGAGCGAGGGGCAGAGACAGAGAGAGAAGCAGGGCTGGAACTCACCGGAACCTGAGCTCCTGTTTACCTGAAGTGGGGCTCTTATTTAAAGGAAGCGGGGCTTGTGCTCACCTGAAGCTGGGCTCAGTGCCTCATGAACCGTGAGACCATGACCGGAGCCAAAGTCAGATGCTTAACCGACTGAACCACCTAGCACCCTTCTCTGAGACGTTGGACAACCTTAGGCACTATAACTTTTCTTTTCTTTTCTTTTTTTAACAAAGAGGAAAATCTCAGAGCTTTCTCTGGCATCTCTCTCCTGCTCTTTATCCTATTTTAGGTGGATGCCTTCCTCTATCTTGTATCACTCCCCCATATCAGAGCCCTTCAAAAGTAACCTTAAAGCCCCTCTGTTCTATGAAAAGTTACCTGTTTAGTACTGCTCACATAGAACTTTCTTCTCTTCAAACCCTTGAAACAGTGTTCATATCTTCCAGTTGAGTTAAGCCACAGAATCTCTTTCATCTTATTTAACTACATTACTATGCTTTGTTCATGGAGCACGGGGGCCAGAGAATGTTATTTGAAGGGAGAGGCTAATCCTGGAAGGCATGAATTGATTATATCTTAAATTACAGTTTGCAACCCAGTGGTATCAAACACATCAGCTAAATAAATATAAATTCAATTAAAATGACATCCGATGATGGCTTTATAAAGATGCTGTTGAGAATAACATCGAGTTAACATCAAATTGAATATCTAAAAATAGTTAGATGACTATATAACCTTCCATTTGTAGGCATAGATATAGTGCAAAGATTTGCCCACTAGAATTTATTTTCCATGGTAGGTCATTTCAGATGCCTTAAGTGACCCTAGAAGCATCTTTTTAAGATTACCTTTGGACCCTTGTGTTTCATCTTAGGACTGCCACCATGTCAATACAAACTTTTCCATAGAGCCCAACTCTTGCTTTCATTTCGTGAGCTGTTTCCATTTACTTAAAATTAATCTCTCAGCCACAGGAATATCTCCCAGGACTCAGAACTTTCCATTTTCAATTAAGGTGTCTCAGCTACAAACTTCCTGAGGACAGTGAACTCCAAAGGTAGCTGGATGGCAATGGAATCCCAGCGTGCTTCATGATATCATTTCATTTCAAAATGGCTATTCCCTGAGGGCTGCATCTAACATATGCACAGAAGTTTCCCTCTGTACTTGAATTTCCAACACCAATTATAAAATGTAAGCATTTACAGGAAAGGAAATTCATTCCCAGGTAGTTACCAACACAAACGAGACTATCAATGATTCATCTCTTCATTTAATGTATTAGGTATGTAGGAAACACAGTGAACAAGAGGGGCATATAATCTGCCTCATGCAACTGACAGTCTGTAGGGGAAGAAAGACATTGAGCAAATAGATATGCCACTAATCACAAAACACAATTGGATGCATTTTATAAAGGTGAAGTGCAGGTTGTTACGATGGGACATAGAATGGGGAATGATTTGGAGGTAAGTAATTGAGGGTGATAGATAGACTTTAAAAAAAACAAACGATTGAGATATCATTTATATACAGTACCTTGTTCTTAGCTACATATACTACACCTTGCTCCCTGGCTTTTCTTGTGCCCTTTTGCAATCTCTCCTTTTTTCTATACCTTACTTACCATATATTAGTTTATATTCTAGAATTCTATAAAAATGTCAACATGCTCTCTTTTTCCCCCCTTTGGTCTCATTTGTTTTACTCAGCATAGTGATATAAAGACCCATCCATGCTGTGGCATGTATCTTTATTTATTTACTTACTCATGTATTGCTGAATAGTATTCCATTGTAAGAATATACCACAACTTATTTATTTGTTCCCCTGCTGATGGGTAGTTGTGTTGTTTCCAGTCTCATCTGTTATAACTAAAGCTGCTATGAATACCTGTCTACAAGACAATTGTGTGCATGTTATACTTGCATTTTCCTTGAGTAAGTGTAATTGCTGGGATGTAATACCAGAACTTTTAACTGATGCAAGGAAATAGGGCAAGAAAATGGAGCACATTTAGAAGTGGATCATTGAAGGAGGAAAGTTGAAAAATCTATTGGTGCCTTACCAATTGGCTAACTGTATTTCACAAGTACCTCTAATTTGGCAAGTTTTGAATCTCAGTTCTTGGTCTCATTTTTCATATGGTACCGTTTCAGTATCCCATAGGATAGTAAATGGTACCAGCATCTGTAGAGTTGGACAACACAGAAAGTCAGCCTTGACACCTGTTTCTCTTTTACCCCCTTTATTCTATTGGTCTTCAAGTCCTATGGTTTTCTTTCATGAAAATCTCTAACATGTACTGCTACTGTTCTTGTGTAGGTCACTGTGATGTGCCTTCTGGACCCTTGGGGCAACATCCTCCCTGGTCCCTCGTCCCTTGACTTGTATCCACATCCACTTCATCCACATCTGCAGTTAAGACAAAATGAACTTGAAAAAACTGTATACTCAATATAAACCTGAGTATATGACTCCACAGATTAAATCTTTTAATGATTTGCCATAACCCTTGGGAAAAAAGACCCAAATCTTTACCGTGGTTTCCATAGTCTGCATATCCATGTCCCTGTTTAATGCAAACTTTAGCATTGTGAGCCAGTATTATCTTCCTGTTCCATTTTATATTTCACCTATAATGAGCTTTTTTCAGGTCACATTATATTTTTCCAAATTCCTTCTTGCCTTTGAACCTTTGCATTCTCAATGTCCCTGCATTTATGTCCACTTATTTACCTCTTACTTAACCAACTTAAATATTATTTCCTCTGGAAAGCTCACATTTAGGTAAAATAACTTTTTTCAGCCTGACACTTTATACCAATCTTAAGCTCTTATGATGTCCAAGATTCTGGTCCACCTCCCTAATTAAAGGTAGGGCCTAACTTATTATGATTGCATCCTTAATACTCAGTACAGCTATACATCTTGAATATATTAAGTCCTCTAACACATTTGATCATTCAATAAATGGCTGTGACATTGATCTAGACCTATGTAGCAGATGCCTGACAAATATTTGAGAAAAAAAGTTGAGATAAATGAAATCTAAGAATGGTTTCCCAATAACCAATAGGGATGTCACCAATTTCATACACAAAAATCCATGACTTTACTCATAAGAGAGTTTCTCTAGCTCTCATTCAAAATCTATTTTATACTTTTACAGTCATAGTAAGTTTAGGTATCACATGTCTTATATCAGAAGCACAAAATCCAGTGATGAAGAGAAGAATTAATTCAGATATGTGCACATATGTGAAGATGTTGACAAACATGAAATTAAAATTCAAAACCATAGTAATCTTGGGCCATTTTTTCCAGGGTCCTATGACCTGATGGCATCATTTGATTAAAGTGGAGGCAAATTTTGATGTTACTAATTAAAATAGTGATCTGATGAGGCTACTCATAATGATAGGAACCCTTGAATATGTTTTATGTGTTAGAATTGAAGCGAAGCTGTCTGTATTCATTTTGTCATTAAATTCTCATAATCACCCTGTAAAATAGGTATTGATATATTTTATAAAGGCAGAAAAGAAAGTTGAGAGAAGTTAAATATCTTGATCTTAGTTACATAGCTTTTAGCCATGACTGCAACCTGCTTAGTTGAAGTAATCGAGAAAGGATGAAATTATGTTCTTTTACTGTTTAATTTTTGTAATGATTATTTTTGAGAAAGAGAGAGAGACAGAGTGCAGGTAGGGGAGGGCCAGAGAGAGAGACAGACAGAAAGAGTCTGAAGCAGGCTCCGGGGGTCTAAGCTCTCAGCACAGAGCCTGACACAGAGCTCAGACTCACATACCATGAAATCATGACCTGAGCTGAAGTCAGAAGCTTAACCAACTGAGCCACCCAGTTGCCCCTCTTTTACTCTGTTTATAGAAACAATACATTTTTAAAGAACTCCATCAAAAACAGATTGTTTTTCTTTAAATTTTGGATCCCCCCATGGGAGCGTTTGAGTCATCTAAAATAGTACTTAAGGTAGGAACATTCATTTCCTAATTGTGCCTAATAAATGAAATTTTTTTGTAAATGCTTTCTGATAATTACATTATACTTCATGATTATCTGTGAGGCTATGAAAAGACTCTAGCAAGCAGTGCCTTCTGAAAAGTGGCAAGAGCATGATGCTAGACAATGTATTACCCCAGATGGGCTCATTAAGTGGCTTGGTTATCATCTTTAATTGTAAAGAGCATATATCCTTCAAATGAGTTTGTAGTCTTTTTTAATAAGAGGTACCAGAAGTGAAAATAGAATCTATCACCAAATCCATTTAGCGTCCATTTATCTTTATGACTATATGTGTTATAGATCATCAGCCTTTGATCATATAGGCCCCTTCAACGTTCATCTTCCTTATGGCAAGTTCAAAATGCACTGTCTGTAGTGAGAGATTTTTTTTCATACTTGTGAGTGATAGACTCCTACATTCTTGAACACATTTTACTTAAAGTAATTAATTCTCGTGTTGCGTTAGGCAAATATCTGCTCCCTAGCTCTCTCTCTTTTTTTTTTTTATGAAGAATATTACGCAGTTGCTCTGTGGCTCATCCTTCTTTCTTTTTTTTTTTTTAATGTTTTTTTTTCTTTATTTTTTTATTTATTTCTAGGAGAGAGAGAGAGAGACAGCGTGAGCAGGGGAGGGTCAGAGAGAGAGGGAGTCACAGACTGAAACAGGCTCCAGGCTCCGAGCTGGCAGTCAGCACAGAGCCCGACGTGGGGCTCGAACCCACGAACCGCGAGATCATGACCTGAGCGAAAGTCGGACGCTTAACCGACTAAGCCACCCAGTCGCCCCCCTAGCTCTCTCTTTTAAGGCCAACTCCAGTTCTATACATTGACTCAAGGTCAGCCTGCCCTCAATCCGGTCCTATGTTCTCCCCAACCTCTTCATGTTGGCCGATTTGTTTACCTCCCCTCTTTTTAGTATCTTTCACTCTTCCACAGAGTGAGCAGAGCAGAGACCAAGGTAGGGCTCAAATTCAC
Organism: Proteles cristata cristata; assembly: GCA_017311185.1. NCBI lineage: Eukaryota > Metazoa > Chordata > Mammalia > Carnivora > Hyaenidae > Proteles > Proteles cristata. The sequence goes on along the minus strand of JAESUZ010000201.1, from coordinate 284,064 downwards.
AAACTGCAAGATCATGACCTGAGCTGAAGTCAGATACTTAACCAACAGAGCCACCCAGGCGCCCCTCACTCTTCTGCATTCAAGAAAGGCCCAAAGAATGTTCTGTGGTCCCACTATAGGCTTCCCCTTCCCCAGCTATGACTTCACTTTGAGCCCTTTGGCAGCCCACGGAGCATGGTATATAACCAACACACCCACCAAGACAAATCAGCCTCTCCAAATTTCCTCTGTTCTCACCATTGATTCATCTTCCCCCAGAAAACCAGCAAGCTTAACTTCACTATGCTTTCACTTCCATTTTACTCTGTATCTACCAAAAGTCCAAGCATTCTGGATCTTTAAATGCTTAGTTTTTATCCCCACAACTCCTTATATCTCTTAATCTGTCACAGTTTTCCATCCCTTTCTAATTCCTCACTGTCCAGTTTCTGTGTACCCTTTGAAATACATACAGTAGTCTGTCATTACCAAAATTTCCAATCTTCAACATTTTAATGTTCCCTTCATCTTCCAGTTTGAATGAAAGAATTGACTTCCCCTGATGCCAGAGCTTCACTTACAGTCCCCTAAGAAGACTCTGTTTCCTCCTACATTCTACCCACCATAGAGCTTAGACTAGATGCTATTCTTTCTCCCACTTACTGTTGTTTCTAAGACATTTTTTCCTAGTTAAACAAACAGAAATCAAGAAAAACAACAATAACAAAAAACTCACTTTGTTTGAAGTACATGCCAATAGTCTGTGTTATCCTGGTTGTCATAATCTAAAATCTCATTCATTTCTCTTCATTTCCTGAATATTTTTGCTTTCAGGCTTCTTTCTGTCCCTACTCTTGCCGTTATTTTTGGAAACTTTGAAAGTCACATGAATAATCTACCTCAAGTCCCATTCTCTCGATTGATGATTGGCTAACATCGCCTTTGCTTTTGGTGATCTCTTCCACCTGACTTTAGTTGCTCATTGCTTTACATGTATCTGAGAATTTGTCGTCATCAATAAAAGTGACACTTTCCAAATCTCAGTTGCTAGCATCTCACATTCTCACAGCTACCTTTATTTCCATACCACAAAAATTAAATCTCACTCCTCCAATTTGCTTAATCCTTTCAGATCTCCAATAGCCCCAAATTCAAGTCAGTTCCTCCTTCCCCAGTTTAATGGCTATGATCTTTGTAATTATCACTTCCTTGCTCATGCCTTCAACTCCTTTGCCTCTTTTCCATCTATTCCTCTCAACTGACAATCCCATTTTAAGTCTCCACCTATTAGACCCCTGAACCTGAACAGTAGACTATGACTTGAGAAAAATGCATAGATGTTCTGACTGGTCTCACACTAGTGTCTTAGTGCATCTCTACACTGACTGGAAGTCCTGCCACATACCCTCCATCAGTCACACCTCTTCCCTACTTAAATTGCTAGCCAGTCTATCCGTCTTCTTTACTTTCAGTGATTTTGCATCTTTCACTGAAAAATAACAGATATAATGAGGAGAAAACTACCTTATCTTCCTATTAAATGTACTAACATACCTGCACTTTACGGTGGATGTTGTCTCCTTGTTCTTAACTAGAGCCGAACAATCCACTGGTGTACTGCAGTCCCTGTCTTGTTCCACTTTAGCACTTTGCTCATGCAGTGGAAACTGGATTGTCCCCATTAGAATATAAACAAGCTATCATGCTGTACTATCTATTCCATCTAAAATTAAAACAAACAAACAAACAAAAACTAACTATAAATTTCCTATAGCCAGGGTCCCAGGTCTCCTTTTCCCTTTATAGCAAAATTTCTTGAAAAATGTGCCCAGATCCTTCAACCTCCAAACTTTCTTCACTCCATTCCCATTGGGTTTTCATCTCCACATCTTCAGTTTACCAAATTGGATAGTCCATTTCTGTTCATCATCTTATTCATCATCTTAACTCTCTCTGAACTAAATCTCTCTTAGGGTTTATTTTGGTACATTATAATTATTTGTCTATTCCAATAATCTTTAGGAACACTAGACTATAGCATATTTATATCTGCATCTGCATAGTCTTTTGCAATGCTGTTATATAGTAGATAATGAATACATTAAACAATTTTTTTTATTTTTATTTATTTCTAAGCGAGAGAGAGACAGCATGAGCAGGGGAGGATCAGAGAGAGAGGGAGATACAGACTCTGAAATAGGCTCCAGGCTCTGAGCTGGCAGTCAGGACAGAGCCCGACGCGGGGCTCGAACCCACGAACCACAAGATCATGACCTAAGCGAAAGTCGGACGCTTAACCAACTAAGCCACCCAGGCGCCCCACATTAAACAATTTTTTTAGGGTTTATGTATTTTTGAGAGAAACAGAAACAGACAATGACAGAGACACAGAGCATGAGCAGGGGGAGGGCAGAGAGAGAGACACACAGACAGAATTTGAAGCAGGCTCCAGGCTCTGAGCTTTCAGCACAGAGCCCAACACAGGGCTTGAACTCAGGAGCCACGAGCTCATGACCTGAGCCAAAATTGGACACTTAACAGATTAAGCCACCCCAGCACCCCATTAATAAATTTTTATTGAATGAATGCATGACAAAATAAAAAGAGTTCTTCCATTGGTTAATGGTATCTATAAAATGTACATCTTTAGATGCTTGATCCAAGATTCAGGGGATTAGAGAACATGAAAAAGTAAAAAGAACAGTATGTTAGAATTGGTCAAAAGGATGAATAGAGGGGCTCAAATAGATAATGAAAGGGAAAAAAGCTAAAACCACAAAGATAAAACCTGAGGCACATGAATATGTGAAATATCCTCCACTAGTCAATGAAAACAAAAATTATGTATATATTATATATAAATTTTATACACATAAATTATAAACAGGTTCATATATATAGAATTTTAGAGAGAGAGAGAGTGGGGGAGAGGGACAGGAAGAGAGACAGAGACAGAGAGAAAGAGAGAATCTTATGCAGAGAGTGAGAGAGCATCTTAAGCAGGCTCCATGCTCAGGATGGAGCCCAACATGGGGCTCAATCCTATGACCTTGGGATCATGACCTGAGCTGAAATCAAGAGTCAAATATTCAGCTGACTGAGTCACCCAGGTGCCCCAAGAAACAAAAATCATATTAAAATGATGAGTAATGATAACATATATTTATTCTCATCCAGCTGACACATTTAATGCAGGCTAAAGAGGTTAAATATGACAAGGATCAGTTAACTTATTTGACTAGTGTTATACAAATGAGTAGTAGTATCAAGATTGGGATTCAAACCCCACACCCAAGCTTGCTTTTAACCACCATGCCATACTGTAGCAAGAATTACATTACCATAGCAATGGAGGGGGATAGTTCCAGTTTTCATCAAGAAGACTAACAGCCCAATAGAAGAATAAAGAAGACGTCTTAAAAAAAAAAAAAGTGAACACTGTAATCATTTTACTTTTATTTTTTTAATGTTTTATTTATTTCTAGGAGAGAGAGAGAGACAGCGTGAGTAGGGGAGAGTTAGAGAGAGGGAGTCACAGACTGAAACAGGCTCCAGGCTCTGAGCTGGCAGTTAGCACAGAGCCCGACACAGGGCCCGAACCCATGAACCGCGAGATCATGACCTAAGCGAAAGTCAGACGCTTAACCGACTAAGCCACCTAGGCGCCCCTCATTTTACTTTTAAAGTTTAAGCTGCTTACTGTTCTCCAGCTTTATCCACCATGAAGTGATTTTGAGGAAGTATACTTCAAGGTTAAATGCAGGGGGAGGCTGCATTCATCCCTGGAAAATGGCCAAAGGACCCATGTTCAGTTTGTTCCTCTGCAGTGTGTAATTGGTGCTTTTATAAATAAGATTAAAAAGATGCTTGAGAGTCTGTGGGAGCCCTTACTTTCTTTGGGGATGTTTTTCAGGTGGCCAGTGTTCTGCAAAGTGGGTATAGCTGCTGCTTCAGCATAAACATAATGCTTTGCATTATTTTCAGGAGAGAAATAAATTATTTGCCAAAATACGGCCATGTAGAGAACTCAGAAGTTGAAGGTTCTTAAGAAATTTTATTGACTGATATTCTTGCTTTCTCAAGCTCAGCAACCACTAATACCTACTTTATAATTGAAAACAACTTCTGTATAATAGTACTGCCAGAATCCAGATGTTTCTGGAGCTCTGTCATACACAAGGATGTATGGGGTAGACTACTGCATCAAAAAATACATCCCGGCTAATGATTTACACCAACATAGATTAGAGAATTAAAGCAGTAATCCTAACAGTAAAGTTCATTAGCACACACATTTTAGCATTTCTGAAATCAGGGTATAACTTACAATTGATGTGGGTTGTGTTTCAGCTGGTAGCATTCTTTCCTTATGTAAAAGTATGGTGTGCCTTACGTGATGGCATCCAGGTTTCAGTGAAATAAATACTAATATTAAGGGTATTCTCAGTGACGGGGTACCTGAGTGGCTCAGTTGGTTAAGCAGCTGACTCTTGATTTTGGCTCAGGTCATTGTCTCATGGTTTGTGAGCTCACACATATGATACCTCAGCATGAGTGTGAACTCATGTGTTTGGGATTCTCTCTCTACTAATCCCCACCTCTCTCAAAATAAATAAATAAACTTAAAATTTTTTAAAGAAGTATTCTCAGTGTGAATTAGAAAACACATGGTTACTTTTTTCATTTCTTTTGTGAAATTCAGATTTTGCCAAGATTAATGTTCTATTAGAGTTTTCTCTACAAACGCTTGTTTTTGACACTTCATTGCCTTTAGGCAGCCACCTTCATTTTACCATTTAATTTCTTTCTTTACAAGGCCATCTTCCTTTCCTGCCCCCAGGTTTTTACCACTGACTTCCCAGGCCTGTCTCCTCTTCCCTTTGCAATGTTTAAGTGAACCTGTACTTTTCAAGGTCAGCAATAGCATCTTTATCACCAAATTTAAGTCTCTTGGTGCTTTTGACACTATTAAACACCCCCTTCCTCTTCAGACTTTCTTTTGCCTTCCATGACTACTTGTCCTATATTTTCAACATATCTGGTACCTTCCTGACTCTATTTCTTCCACATGCCTCCATAACCTAAACACATCTTAAGAAACAGTCTTCAACTCTCTGCTCTTTCCACCAAAATTCCCGACTTTTCCTTGTATTCTCTACGTAAATTATCTTATGAGATTTGTTTCTATCACTTCCCTCTCCTGAGCCCAGGTCTTTCATGACCATTTTCTCAATATTTTTTTCTGCTTTTATATCATCTACCAGTTGCCCCTCCAGACTTATTAATATCAGACAGCCACATCATCATGATTTTCCTTGTCTACTGTGTTTAGTACCTTGGTGGCAATTTGATTGTTGCTTTTTCTTTTTCTTTTTTTTCCACCTTATGTTGGATTATTCCCTGGAAACCATCGATGCTGTCTTCCAAATGTGTTTTATCTGGGCTTCATTTTCTACACTAATTGCTGTCACTCGGTTCCATTTTTGTACTTCTGACCAATTTATCACTGAGAGAAACCTGAATACCAGGGCAGCAACATGGCACTCCCACCCTTGACCTTCACTAGCCAGTTGTGTACTCGTTTGGGTCAGAGCCCAAGCTCCATGTTCATCATACAAGAGTCACCCAATACCCTAGCCTTTTGAATGGAATTGTGTCATGACAACCAACAAAGAGTAAGGACACCTGGGAGATAGGAGGAAGGATGATGGTATTACCAAAAGTCTGGAAGGTGGCCTGGTGTGAATGAACCATGATGAGTTTGGTTTGAGGTGCAGATAAAAGCAGGAAAAACACCTGTAAATGGTCATCAGAAAGTCAGTCTTGAGTCAGAGAAGGATTGGACCCTCAACTCTGCAAGTATTTCACCCCTTTCTCTTGCTTTCTGAACCTTGCTAAAATTAATTCCTTTTAAATTTTCTAGATGCAAAACATGATTCTTTAAAAATGTCAATGTCTTTTACTTTCAAGCCCTTTCAAGTTTTCAGACAACTTTAAAGAAAATTTTGAGACAAATTTATGAAAAGAACTCTATATTTATAGTCAAAAATATGAGATTTCACTGTCATTCACAAGCTACATTTTTAATGTTATTCCAGTTGAAACTCATTTAATTTTTCCCCAGCTTTACTGAGGTATAATTGACAAGAAGTTGTGTGCATTTAACGTGTACAATGTGATGTTATGATATACATATATGTTGTGAAATGATCACTGCATTCAAACTGACTAATGTATCCATCGCTCACATAGTTACCTTTTTTTTTTTGAAATTGTGAGAATACTTAAGATGTATTTTCAGCAAATTTCAAATACAGTGCGTTATTCTTAGCTGTTGTCAGCATGTGGTACATTAGGTCTTCAGAACTTGTTCATCTCATAAATGAAAGCTTGTATCCTTTAATGAACATCTCCTCATTCCTCTTACCTCTCAGCCCCTGGTAACCACTGTTATAGTTTGTCTCTCTTTTTAATGATTTACTATTTGAGATTCTAAATAGAAGTAAAAGCATGCAGTATTTGTCTTTGTGTGCTTTGCTCATTTCATATAGCCTAATGTTTTCCAGGCTCATCCATGCTGATGCAAATAGCGGAATTTCTCCTTTTTTAAAAGACTGAATAATATTATATATAGTCTCATTTATGTTAAAATGAGGATTATAGGGGCACCTGGATGGCTCAGCCATTTGAGCATCCAACTCTTGATTTCAGCTCAAGTCATGATCCCAGGGTTATGGGATCAAGCTCTGTGTCAGACTCTACACTGAGTGTGGAACCTGCTTATGATTCTCTCTCTTTCTGTCTCCCCGTCTCTCTCTCTCTCTCCTTCTTCCCCTCTCCTCCGCTCACATTCTCTCTCTCTAAAATTTTAAAAAGTGAGGATTATAAGGCCTGCCATACCTACTTTGTAAGGTTGTTGTAAAGATTTTCTGTTAATAATGTAAAAACATAATCTTTTCTATTCAGATCATTGTTCTATGAGAATTGTGAAGGAGAGAAAGTTTACTTACTTTTCATTTGCTTACCTGTTTTTCAAGACCCACATGAAAACACATGATGACATTTTCTTTAAACCAAAGTCCTTCCAATGATTATACCTCCTTCCCTGTCTCCCCCAGAAATGTTTTCATTCTCCCTTCAAATCTGACCTCATAAATACCTCAACTCAGTTTTGAAATAACTCTTATGTGGGTGACATTGAGGGAAGTGAGCTGATATATTAACTCATATTAAATGTCATGGATGACTGCTGACATGAACTCCCAAGATATAAACCCATAAACATTTGTTTTTGTTTAAATGCAATATATTAAGCAGCATGGGTTGATAAATTATATACAATCTAAATGTCAAAAATGGGGGACATATCTAATTGTTGAATAATATTCCATTGTGTAGAATTAATTCCATTTTATAATAATAGTCCAAAAATGGAGAAATTTCTAATTGTTACACAGCATTCCGTTGTGTGAAGTTAAATCCATTTTTATAAAACTCAAGAATTACAAAACTCAGGGGTGCCTGGGTGGCTCAGTCAGTTGAGCATCCGACTTTGGCTCAGGTCATGATCTCATGGTTCATGGGTTCGAGCCCTGCATTGGGCTCTGTGCTGACAGCTAGCTTGGAGCCTGGAGCCTGCTTCGGATTCTGTGTCTCCCTCTCTCTCTGACCCTCCCCTGCTCACGCTGTCTCTCTCTCTCTCAGAAATAAATAAAACATTAAAAAAATTTAAGAATTACAAAACCCAGACCAGGGGACAGGCTAAACAAATTATTTGTTACATAATACTGTCCAGTCATTAGAAATTATGATATGTATCTGCACTGACTCAGAAGTATATTTGTGAATATTATTAAATTCATAGCAAAAATACATAAAATTATTTATATAATGTTTTTGTTTTGTCTGTGTACATGCACATGTTTATCTTAAAATACATACACAAAAATATTAATAATTATAATTTAAAGTGGTAAAATTACTTTTATTTATTATTTTTCTTCCCTGGACTTAACAAATTTCATGTAATATTCAATTAAAGTTAAAATGTTTAAATTAAGTTAAATGCCATGTATTATAAGAGAGAAATGCTTCACAAATGAAGGGAGAGATTTCATACATTATGACAGGAGACACAGGCAGTATTTGGAAGGAGAGATTTTACCTACTTTTAAATGAATAAAGGAATTCATTCATTCAGATGCTTTTTATTGAGCATCTCCCATATGCTGGGCCCTGTGCTAGGAACAGAAGAAATAAATGATGAGTAAACATCCCTGTTCCTACTTTTGTGCATCCCATTATTTAATGGAGGAGACCTATGTAAATCACATAATTATACATACACACGAGCACAGACAGTAACAACTATAAGGGAAATGTAAAAGATCCACTTAAGGCTCTAGAATTCAGGGGTGTGTGTTTAAAGAAGGTGTCACTGACAGATTTTGGCTGAGATTAATTAAAGGGCTATGAGTAGATGTTGTCTGGTGGAGACAGAAGAACATCCCCAGCTGGGGAAAATTCATGTCCAAAGACCTGGGGTGAGAGGGAGCACGCCAATTGCCACTTGACAGGAACTGATTGAAAGACAATGTGGCTAAAGCACAGAGAGGACAAGAGAAAGTTGCTTAAGAACAATCCTGGGTCTCTTGGTCATGATAACTGGCTTAAAGGAAGCATCTTCTGCTCCTTAGTTTTATTAGCAACACCTTTTGCTCTTACTTCCCATCTGCACTTGGTAGCTCAAGTAGGTACTCTGAGGAGATTCCTTTTAAACTTAACATCTTAAGCTGCTCTTACTCCTCCCCAGCCCAAATTCTGCCTGTAAACAACCATTTTTCAGTACATTTTGAGGGATAAATGGGTGCTGTTCTCCTTGCATCAAAAGGTCTGCTGATGATGATGATGAAGGCAGGAGAAGGAAATTCAGCAGCTCTTCAGAATATGCACAAACAGGTCACACTCAAGTTGAGGAATACTGTCCTTACTGAACTATTACAGTTCAGTTTATTATCCATGTTACCATGCCCTATAATTTGCACCAAAGTGATTTCAAAGATTTTCAAAACTGGGAGGAGAATTTTTTACAGGAGTGTGTTAAATGGAATTTAAATATCATTGGAGGTCATATTAAATGCTTTTTGGGCACGCCTCCAAACCAGTTTCCTGTGATGGTAATAATAAATTTACTGTGATTCCACCGGTACCAGTTAGAGTCAGGGAATTATTAGCACTTCTGGAATTTATTTTATGTATTTGGATGGCATCATTTTAATCTCCTTCTCTACCAGACCACATAATTAGAGCAGGCAGGAGGTGAAAGAGTTGTGACAATATAATCCTCTTTCATAATTGATTGTTTTATTTTGCAGATCAAAATAGAATAACCTTAAAAAGGAGAGGAAAGATATGAAGATGCATGGTTGGATGAGTAGCACAGAGACCTTCTAAGCTGGGTCCTCCAGCTGTAAATGGAAGGTGATGTATTTTGGGAGTTTACATATTCTTAAAAAGCAGAGTCAGATTTTACCAACCAGCAAATTTTCTAAAGACTGCTTATTAGCTTTGAGTCAGACAAGAAATTGTACAACCATTTCCCTGTCTTGCTATTCTCGCCCTACACAGGCACTTAAAAAATTGAAACTTCTGTCTAAGTTCAACATATGTGATAGATCAGTGCATCTATTAGAAAGTTCCAAGCTTTCCCATAATGAAAAAAAATGAGTCAAAGAAAAGGGTGACATTCTTAAAGTCTGTGGCAGTGACTGATCAGTAAAGCAAGAGAGTTTCTGTAATTGCTCACAAACAAAATAGATGGAGCCCAGATGTGGTGAGAGTAACAGTTTTGGAGTAGAGATATGGGGGTGTAAAATATGGCAGTGCCATTTATAATTTATGTGATCCTTTGTTGTGAGGTTTAATCTCTTTTATCTTCAGGTGTCTCATAAGAAGGAATAATAATATTAGTGTACAGAATTACAATGAGGATTAAAGCTGAGTAAATAATATTGGGTATATGAGTGTGTGAAAGCAAAGTAACTGAGGAATTTTACTAATTGCTATTGGCTCTTAACCAGTATTAGTAACCACTATAGGGATTGTTTTAGATTGCTACACTGTAAGAAGACCTGCCCAAACCTCCATGATTTCCTGTAGTTGGCTCTTCTACATACCTGTATATTCTCACATCATTTACAGAAGTGAAATTAGTTTATGTAACTATACGTTATAAATGATCATTTTGCTCAGCCTTCATGGAGAAGGATACACTTTTTGGGGAATGTTTTATCTTCATAATAAGTTGAAATGGATACTCTTAGGCAGTGATGCAAAACAAATGTAAAAGAAAAACTTTATGTCTTACATAAAACGTGGAATGTCAGTACATTATCTTGACAGGCATGGAGTCCAGGCAAGTATGGGTTGGATCCCAATTTTGCCACTTCTCAAATGTAACTGCGCATCAGAATCCTCTGTTAGGGCTACACCAAGCCAGTTAACTCAGTGTTTGAATGGGGAGGAGGGAGAATAAAGAGATTTGGGTGTCAGTATTTGCTATAAAAACAAACACAAACAAACAAGTTCATTGCAGGCAATTTGAGAATTTCATAGCTATTTGAGTTTGGCCATTTATATCATCCTCTCTGAAACATAGTGTATCAGTTTCTTAGGGCTGCTGTAACAAAGCGCTACAAACTGGTGGACTAGAAGAGAGACATGCTGTCTTACATCCTGGAGGCCAGAAATTGGAATTTGAGGTGTTGGCAAGCAGGGCCAAACTCCCTTTGAAGCATTGTAGGAAGAATCTGCTTCATGCTTCTCTCCTTGCTTCTGGCAGCCTTAGACACCCCTCAGCTCTCAGATGGCCATCATCTTTTCCCTGTGCCTCTTCAGTCATTGTCTTTCTGTACATGTAAATGTGTCCAAACTTCTCCATTTTATTAAGACACCACTCATATTGGATTAGGACCCTTCCTAATGACCTTATCTAATCTTAATTACTTCTTAAAAGGCCCCATTTTTAAATGGGGTCACACGCTGAGGTATTAGGGGTTTGGAGTTCAAATACCTTTGGGGGACGTTACAATTCACCACATACACTTAGTGTATACACTTGGAAAATGGACGTAATAATCATACCTCTCTCATTGTGTTGGTAAGAAAATGAAATGGGATTATTAAAATGCTTGTTGCAAAATCTAGGTGAAAATAGGCTATTTTAATATTGCGTCTCAGAATCATTTATTGTGATATTTTGTTCTCTTATTATTTACTTTGTCCTCTTTTATTTATCTCTTCCCTGTTTAAAGAAATAGGCAATACTTTTGGGTTCCTGTGGTTCAGGGAGTTGTTTTTTGTTTGCTTTTTGCTTTTTGTTTTTTCTAGAGAGAGAGGGAGAGCACAAGCAGGGGAGAAGGCCAGAGGAAAGAGAGAGAATCTCAGGCAGGTTCCACAGTTAACGTGGAGCCCAAAATAGGACTCAATCCCATGACCCTGGGATCATGACCTGATCTGAAATCAAGACTTGGACCCTGAACTGACTGAGCCACCCAGGTACCCTGGGAGGTTTTTATTAGAGAGTTAAGAAGTAGAAGCTAACCAGAGTTCTCCTTCCTATCTTTTGAGACATAGTTAAAAGTGTCCCACAATAAAAAGCTACACATTCAACACACTCACCAGGAAACAATTGCTATTAGATGAGATATGGGCCCAGATTGTTAGACTTTCTCGAGGACACCAAGAGTATAATTTGTATGTGATAGCTACCAAACAGTAAGTGTTGGCAACTAATTCTATCTCTGCTCAGCTCCAACATCAGCGATGTCATGTCGGTCACTTGAAATTGGCCATGGAAGGAGCATTTACACCACTGAAATAAGCAAAACTACAAACCAGAGATTTTTGTTTGTGTTTGTGCCTTTGGTTTCTGGAGAGCAAATGTTTACAAGTATAAAGCACACCCTTTTTATTCTTGTGTTTTTTTTTTTTAATTTATTTAAGGTGTGGTTTTGAAAGTTGACTCCATCAGGATAGGCTAGGTATGTATCATAATAATGTTATAGGAATTATATATCAATACCTGACTGAAATAGGTCATTGTATATAAGTATAACTCCTTAGCAGGTCATAGAAATATTTGTATGTACATTGTCTGTTCTCGTCTTCAAAATAGCCATGGCAAATAGTCATCATTATCGCTATTATATAGATGAAGACAGTAATTAGAGGTTTATTCAACTTCCTATGATCAAACAGTTAATGAATGGTTAGTGAATTCATGAATAGATACTTGAACTCAAGCCTTCTAGCTCTATACCAATGCCCTGCCCACTGTGACTCACTTCATATATAGGAGATTTTGAAGAACAATGGGAATATACTAGATTTTGAGACCTCTTTTTCTGACCTAACACAGTAGGTTATGAATGAATAAATGGATGGCTTGGAGAAAAACAAACTTATCAGTTCTTAAGAGTTCATGGGAAATCTGTGTCACATCATCATGGTTTCACCCCGACCACCCCTTCTCTTGGAAAATTTATAGTTCTAACCCATCCTGAGGTCTTCGAAGATACAGGGTAATGTTGGTTGTTTTGGGAGGATGGTAGGTCTTCATCCCCAAGTAGATTTGCCATGTTATATTTTCCTAGCGTACAAGGGCATTACCAGGAAGAGTGAGTACTGGATAGGATTAGAATTGTCAGCTCTTGTTTTCTCAATGCCACATCCAGAAAGTGTAAAGCAGAAATGCAAGTATTCTTTTCTAAGAAGTGGAAGAATTTTCTCCTGCCTGAGGCGAGAAGGAATACAACAGACACTTCCCTTTCCTCTTCCCCAAACTGAGAAGCAAACTAGGCTGGCAGGTACCTCTTTTATAAAATTGTCATTCTAGATAGGTCTTTCAAAAGAGAAATTTCCTCTGTTCTATTTGATGCTTAGCCAACAATGACTCAGGACATCTTTCAGCTCAAAAAGCCTGTTTTCTTTTCTGAAACCAGCTCCAAGACTTTCCCCTCTGGTCTGCAAATAGGAACGAATGTCTAAATGAGTGCAGTTTAATTAGGAGATGTTAACTCAGCAAACCACAGTTAGCTAAGCCTCTCAGCTAAAAATCACTGTGTTCAAACTTAATATCTTGTCTTCAAAGGTAATTAATTGTGTTTAAAACAAACATCAAAAATAACAGGAAGACACTATGTTAATTGGTCCTAATTTGGATGCATATTTTAAAAATATTTGCTCTAAACCATATTTATTGGCAAAAGAAAAGTAAAAAAATTGATGGTATTTTAACCTTTTTTATTATTTTGAAATAAGTATAGACTTACAGAAGTTTATAGAAAGAAATTTTCTTTTTATTCCTTTTAAAGCATTTGAGAATGAGTTTGCCTAGCTCAAGCTCATCGTTTATGAATATTTTAGTGTGCATTTCCTACAAGTGAGGACACTTCTCATACAGAACCTCAATACAACCATCAAAATCAAGACACTGACATTGCTTCATTACTACTCTCTAATCCTCAGTTCTAATTCAGACTTCACTGATTGTTCCAAAGGTATCTTCTATGGGGAAAAAAATCTAGTTCAGGAACAGGCATTGCAAAGTGTTTGCAAAATGATAGAGGTTAGTCAGATGAGTGCTAGCTTTCATACATGCTTGGGTGTATGTATTTTTAGCCCCAAATCCTGTTTTATTTCTTGCCACACATTTCAACTTATGTATTCATTCATTCACTTCATTGAGACAGAGATAATGAGGGTTAAAAAACCCTTCAAAGCAATGAAGAGAAAAAGTCACAATGAATAAAATAAAAGCAGCAATAATTTTTTACAATGTTCACCACAACTATCTTACTAAACTAAAAATAAAGTTTAGACATAAATACGTATTGTTTTTTTTTAATGTTTTATTTATTTCTAGGAGAGAGAGAGAGACAGCGTGAGCAGGGGAGGGTCAGAGAGAGAGGGACTCACAGACTGAAACAGGCTCCAGGCTCTGAGCTGGCAGTCAGCACAGAGCCCGACGCGGGGCTCGAACCCACGAACCGCGAGATCATGACCTAAGCGAAAGTCGGACGCTTAACCGACTAAGCCACCCAGGCGCCCCGAAATAAATATGTTTTTAAAGGGCAGTTTTTCTTCACATTTTTAGTGTAGCGATAATAATAAAATAATAATAGCAAGTGATGTTTTTTGAGCTTTATACTAAACTTTTTATAATATGCTATTTAAGGGGCACCTGGGTGGCTCAGTCGGTTATGCATCCGACTTCAGCTCAGGTCATGATCTCACGTGGGTTCAAGATCCGTATAGGGCTCTGTGCTGATCCGTATAGGGCTCTCTGAGCTAGCTCAGAGCCTGGAGCCTGCTTTGGATTCTATATCTCCTCTCTCTGACCCTCCGCTGCTCACGCTGCCTCTCTCTCTTTCTCTCTCAGAAATGAATTAAAAAAAAAAAAACATTTAAGAACATTTAAAAAATAATATACTGTTTAATACTCTCACAACCTAACAAGTAGGCATTATTATTCTTATTGTCTCTATTTTATAGTTAAGGTATCTAAGTGTCTATCTGCCATTACTCCCAGCTAAATTTGTAAAAGGGAGATTTGTGGCATTTCTGAGAGACATGCGAGTTGTATTAAATAGTGTTTTCTCACCTCAATAATGTCAGAACATGCAGTGCCTTTCCCTTTTGAAATGTGTTGGCCTCCTAGGGCAGGAAGGCACTCAACTATAAAAAGACTCCTGTGACTTTTCTCTGAACTAGATTTTGAATACACAGATCTGTCCTCAAATTGGGGTTTTTCATATTGAGAGAGTTCTGATTTTCTTTGTCCCTGAATCTTCTAATACAAAGCAGGAGATGAAGATGAGTAAGGAAAAAAGTGTCCTTGTGGAAATGTTAGAAGAACTATATGATAAAGTATACGAGTAAAGTCCCTCACCTTTCCTTGTTTCTGGTCCAGTGCCATCTTTGGGGTGTCTTGGGTATTATCTGTTGATGTGTACTGGTTTGAATTTTCTAGCAGGTGGATACTGAGATGAAGACATTAGTTTAAAAGGTCTTTTATAGAGGAACCTATGAGCGAAAAAGAGAGGAGGCAAGAATGGGAAGGGAGAGCCCTTGGACTGTGGCTTAGATCTGAGAAAGTCTCTGCCAGGTCAGTGGGCAGCTCTGTAATGTAGATGGTTTCCTAGAAGCATCTGTGTCCAGCAGAAATAGTTAGGACCTTACATTACCACCTTGCTCAGAGATTGGCTTCCCAAATAGTTTGACCTCAGGTGACAAGCTAAGGGGATTCTAATGAAGCCAAAAGTAGGGGTGTTAGGAAATCATAATTCTTGTAGCTAGGCAGCAAGCCATTTCTTGAGGGAGAATTTGAGTGGCAAGTTTCTGTGTCTCCAACAGGGTGATATGATCATGAGCTGTTTCATGGGGAACTAGGACTTGAAGTAGAGCCAGATAATATGGCTGTCAGTTTGGGTTTCTCTGTCTATTGGCTATGGCACTTTGAGTCTACTTTCTTTCTCTGTAAAATGGGAACATAATGTACAACCATAAAGAGGGGTAGGAAGGCAAAAATAAGGTAATGGATATGCAGATGCTGTTGTGGGTTATTAAAATGCTTCAAATTTTTATGTATTTCTTCTTATTAGCACCAAACAGAATATATAATTTATTCATTCATTAGTTGAAACAGCTCTTAATTGTGGACTTATTATGTAGTGTGCTCCCTTTTAGCAATGCAATTATAGCAGTGAAGTAATCAGACAAAATCCCTGTTCACAGGAGTTTACATGGCAATGGGGGAAGGGTGGATAATAATAAATATATCATATATTATATATATCATATATATCATATATATCCTTGGGAGGAAAGAGGGCAAGGCACAGGAGGAGGAATGAGGACACTTATTACATGTGATAGTAAAGGCAGGTCCCAGTGATCTACTGATATCTGAGCCAGCTAGAAAGTGAAAGTGAGTCACCAGACTACTTGGGGAAGGAACCACTCATCAGAATAGCACGTGCAAAGACCATGAGCTGGGAATGTGCCTAGAATGTTCTAGCAACAACAAGACCACACATGTTGTTGAAGTGAGTGAGCAAAGGGAGTATAAAAGGGGATGAAGTCAGAGAGGTAAATACTGTGGAAATTTAGCAGTGTCATAAAGACTTTGGTATTGATTGAGGAGAGGGGAAGTTATTGTACCAATTTGAGCAGCGTTGGGCATGATCTTTTGGGCTGGCATGTTACAATGGTACGTATGAGGAGAAGTGCTGAATGGGGAGACCTCAGTTACATGGTCCTACAACAATCCGTGAGAGAGATGATAATAGTTCAGGTCAAGGTGCAGGTTTTAACTTTGAAGTGAAGTGATGGACTTCTCGACATGTGTTTGATATAAAGTCCACAGTGCTTACTGATGGGGGGGTGTGCAAGAGCAAAGTTTTAACTGAACAACAAGGAGGATAGTCTTTTGCAGAGATAATAGAAGGTGATAGGAGTAGCATGTTAGCAGGGGCATTGAAGGTGGTGTCTGGGGAAAGATTCAGAGATGTTTGGGACAAAATTT